>VXAZ01001997.1:753082-883941 GCA_013399875.1 Gymnorhina tibicen | reverse complement strand
GCCATTCAAAGTCATTTTTTTCTGCTTATTATTTTATATATAATTTTTTGTATGTTTTCCAAAATGTCTAGTGGTTAAAAAAGAAGAAATTTTTTATAGTATAAGCCATCTTTAATCTTATGCTCTGTTTGTACTATCCAGCCCAGCTCTTCTAATACATGTAAGTTGTTGGAACACACTTTATTACAGAGCAAGGTGTATTAGCAAAACCCATTAACCTAATATTTTTGAACAATGAATAAATATTCTTTTATATTGTACCCTTTATAAAGTCAAAATAAAAAAGGTAAAACACTCACCAAATAAATCATTCATTAAAAATTAGCCACCAAGTTCTAAGAGTAGAGGGCTGATATATGTATATTTGTGGTGACTAAGTGCATTGAAACTGAAAGTGTCTCTGGAAACTCTTGCATTTAAAATATGAGTTTATGTGTTTAAAAAAGTGATGGAGAACTTTAAGACACATAGCTGGAGACACTTGGCTTAGAGTTACTTATATATGTGTGTATTTTCCTTAAAACATACTTTTCATTCTAGTATTTTTCTTTCTGGAAGACTAAATTAGCCTGTTAAAAAAAGGTGTAAAGCAAGCCATGCAAAAGCTTCTTTCTGCATTCTTTTATTTCAATGACATTTGAATATATCATTAGGAAAATGGAATAGAAAATCTAGACTGCAGACAGCATTTGCACTGAATTTCAGACTACATATTAAATATCTAGAATGATGTTAAACCAAACCCAGAGAGGAAAACTTTGTCATTAAACTACTGTATAAACACACATTTTCATTAAATCTTCCTCATACTGCAGATTAAAATTTACAGAAGTTCATTAGTAGCTTGTAAACACTTAGACTGTGTCAATATGTTGCTCTGTGACCTCGGTGATGTGACTACTGATCAGGAGTTTTAAGTGAGAGCAAACAGAAGAAGCATATAATTGTATATAGAGAGGACATGCTCGTGTTTATATATGCAATCAAAGTTTCTCAAGTCTTTCTTCCTGATGAGCTACTACTCAGCTGAGGGGAAAAAAAATGTAGACTCAAAAGCAGGTTATATGGACAGCACGGATTGCTTGCTGGAGCAAGGTGGGGCCAAATAATACTAGATAAGACAGAAATCCACAAAAGTTTTCAAACCAAAGAAAGGAAGATATTGAATTACATGAGAAAAACATTAAATATAAGACAACTGCAAAATTATTTTTTTGAAGAGTCCACAACACAGTTATGAAACCTAGAAATCTATTTGAGGATACTATACTGTCACCATGCATTATGAATGAATAGCAATACATGTTTTCTCTTCTTGTATTCTTGAAGGATTCATTTCTCTCTGTTAGATCGAAACCATTTTGTTAAAAAACCCCATCCACCTCCATATGTGTTAAGACACTAATTTCTCTTTATGGATCTCTCTGCCTAAAAGAGAAAATAGTTTGATATTTCAGAATTCAAGTTGTAGTCAAGAAAATTAACTGTATCTCAGCCCAAACTAGCGCAAGAGGGTCCAATTCAAAATATTTTAAAATTTGCACGTGTAAGACTTCAGAAGATATTAGTAAGATATCCTGTATTTCATATGCAGGTGAAAATAAAGCCCTGCTGTTTTAGCAAGATCATTGATTATGGAACAGCATAATAATAAAAAGTGTTTAGTTTTTTTTATATTAACACACACACACAAAAATTACCAATCTTAAATAAGTGTACACAAGCAAAACAAAACAGTTCTTGATTAAAAACAAAAAGGACTAATTATAACTCTTGAGAGTAATCACTCATTATTTTAGCACTATTAGATTAGTCCTAAAAGGAACTACTGTGATTTTATGAAGCTTCCATCTCCCTAAACTCTCCATTAAATAAATACTAACTTAGTAACCAGCTCAGCTCAGCACTTACTGTCACACAATAATATGTGGGAATTTTACAACACTGAAGCTTTGGTTCGGCAATCAGCCTTGTTTCAGCAGAGAATACACCTCTAGATGTAATAAATGTAGTTGATTATTCTGAACTATCAAGCAGTGTTTGATTTGCATGCAGGTTCAGAGATTAATATTAACCACCGCATCTTGAAAAATTCCTCTGAAAATCTCAGGGTCACACTGCTGATTCAATCAACTTTCAAAATATCTTTATATTTAGGTTGACTATTTTTTTTCTGAAAGCTTCCTAAGTCAGCAGCAGCCTGTGGGTGTGCCTGTTACAAAAATATTTTAGTAAACAGGAAGCAAGGGTCAGTCAATTAAATTTAAGAACAGCAGGAGTAAACAGCTCCTCATAAAAGCAGATGGAGCATTCTTTGGCTCAAACACTTGACTATCAGATCCAGAGAGGTATTGAAGGGGCAAGCATAACACAAAAGTAAGTTATCTTATTTAACAGTTGTAATGGCATTATTATTAATGAGGGTTTTCTGTACTAATTTGGACTGTGTTCATACGGCTGGACTAGTAACAATTGCCATGTTGTGATTAGGTCTTATCATTTTTTGTTAGGTTAACAATAAAGTCTTGGTACTCCCTCTCCTGCATATGGTGCGGTCTTTCTTCTCTGTAATAACAACTTGTAACTTTGTACATCTCAGTTTATTTTATTGAACTATAGTCCAAAAGCTCAAATAAACTGTGTGTACAATTGTTTTAAGTCCTGTGCATAGACATCAGAAAAGCTGGCAGACCAAAGTTGCAGTCCTGTTAGATATGATATGACAGGACAGGCAAAAACATTAAGAAAACAAACAACTGTGTCATATCTAGTGAAGTGGGGGCAAAAAAAACAGAAAAAAGAGGAGATTAAATAACTGCCTTGAAAACATGTAATAAAATAAAACTATAAGTTCCTGATCCCTACCCAGAGCTGTGTTGCTGCCTCCTTGTACTTTAACATGATAGAGTCAAAATGTGACTTGGTGATGCTTTCTCATCAGTATCTTTTATCTTTTAATCCTTATTAAACATATTATTAGCTGGCCTTTTTGGACACAAGGCCAGTTTAAGAAATTTTTTGCTTCATTACCATTATATCTAGTTTTTCATACATAACAGCATGAAAAACCCCAGTTATGTTTTCCACAATTTAAAAACCAGAAAGAATAAGTTAGGTATGAAATTTGGGGTGCAGGGAGCAGAAGGCCTCTATTAAGACTTGCAAAAGTGTAACCCTTTTGAGGCAGTTGGCTGGATCTAGTTTGGCTTTGGTAGGACTGTGTCAGCACACTCCAGCAGCTTGATCACCTGCTTAGGGCACAAACCAGACCTCTTTACCCAGCATGTTTACGGTCTTTTCAAGGGCTGACACCAAAAGTCAGGATGGAGGAAAGCCTTGCCTTCTGACAGGCTGAGAACAAGCACCTGGAACACTGGTTTTGCAGAGGTCCAGCTTTAAGTGTACCCAGTGTGAGGTACGAGAGGAATACTCATCCAAAATGCCCAACACATTGGGAAACAACTGTTTCAGTTTCAGCATGTGCTGTTCTGAGCAGTCATTTCAGAGGCTGGATCTTTCCTACTTACAGGATGTGTGGAGCCATTAACAACCACCTTCCCTGCAATGTAAGCAAAGGCAAAGAACTTACCCTGGTACTCTCTAGAGTTCCTGCAGTACCTGTGCTGAAGAAACGGGTGAGAAGAGAAGGAATTTTGGTTGATTAAGTTGTAGCTCAGAGAGAGCTGGAGATGGACAATCCTGCTCCCAACTAAATCTAGAGTCCTCTTATCCATACAAAGACAGATCAATCTAATGGCTGTGGCATCTCATCATCCTCTCTTCGTTAACATATGAAATTGCACACCAAGTGAACAAGCACTAATTTGGATCACAGAAGAGGTTATTTTCTAACTGGAAGAAGAGAGAAGAAAAATGAACCCACAACTTCCTTCTTATGGGACACTCTCTTTCCAGCAGCTTTTCCTTCTGTCTTCCTGCTCCACTTTTTTCCTGCTTCATTTTCTTACATAAACACAGTATGCATGGAACAGAAATTCTTTTGTATCTCTGGCTAACATTTTGTATACAATGAATTGCTGTTTAAGCTATCAGGAATGTCATTAGGATAATAACTAACTAAGCAGTGAAAACTTTTCTTCTACATCTGTTGAGCCTCCCCTCCGTCCCCCCACCCCATGCTGCTGCACAAGTGGAGGATGTTAATTATCTTTAACAAAAGGTAAAAATCCTTCTAGTGAATATTAAAGAAACCTACATGGTTTTAAATTAGCATGCCATGTTAACTCTTGCATACTAGTAAATTAATTTTAGCTTAGCAAATATAGCAGACCTAGCTCAAAATATGTGTGCATAGAAGTCTTAAGTAAAACCTGCACTGAGAGACAGACCTATTTATAAGCAATCAATGAATATAAAGCACCAGCTGTGGGTGCTCTTCATTTTCTGCACACCTTTGTTGCTACAGGTGCAAGAGGAAGCTCAGACTGCAGTACTTGGGAATGGGTTATACCTGTATAAACACAAGTCTACTGAAGTTAAATGGAAGATGTAAGAGAAAACCTGCAGAGTGAATTAGTATTAATAGTGAAGATTGTCCATGATCCTTTCTATTACGATGGAGTAAAGCATAACAGAAAGCCTACTTCTAGACTCCTTAAGTGGGGACTGAGTTGGGTTCCATCACAAAAGAAAAGCTTTGGTAAAATTACCAAATGGAATCAATTTACTTCCCTCTGCTCTCTGTGGATTCCACAGCATATCTGACATAGTCTTTCTAAATTTGGATTTAATTGTAGCTGGTAAAATCTGTGATGGCTATTTAACCATAACAGGAACTGACTTAACTCAATTTACTTATTTCATGTTAGGTCTTATAACAACCTATTTGGGATTTGTCATATTCCTATTTTCATTCCCATGCAACACTGAAAACCTTAGCACAGATGGTTCATCTTTATAGTACTGTAATTTAATGTGTATTATCTCAGATGTTTTGGCAGTTCTGGCTGTTCTGAGGAGGTTTTCTGGCAAAAGAAGTGAAGCTGGTACAATATTGTGATGAAAAGGAAGCTATTATGATGTTTATTTCTGATGTATTTTTTTGCAAGTGATGAATCAATCTTAATTCGTATGCAGGTACATATTTATCTCACTGAAGAAATTAAACTGCTGAGAGAAATGCAAAGCAAACAATCCATATCTATCTGCCTGTATCTAACAAGCCGTAAACCTTTGCTTTGAGAAAATGCTACCTCTTCATACTATGGCAGAGTAACATGTAGTGGAGCATAAAAATCAGGAAGAGAAGCTGTGCGTAGAGGCTGTAAGTCATCTGCATCCATCCCAACTCAGATCTAATAAAACCTTAAATTGTACTGCTATTATGTTTTGAGCCTAACAAAAATAACTGATGAAATCAAGATGTATGGTATATCTTTACAAGCTGAAATTTCTTTTAAAGTCAACTATTATTCCTTGCAGTTCTAAATGCAGCACCATGTGATGGCAGTTTGTGTACAGCAGCTCAAAGGGAGTGAGGCGAAGAGACTGCAGCTCTCATGGCAAATTTCTAGATTTGGACATATTTGTGGTTACACGTGCTAGCACCCAGACAAGAGACTGACAACCTCAAGTTAACAGACTCCTTGTAAGAGGCAAATAAACAGTGACCAATTTGGCTATAAGGAAAACACAGGACAGAAATCAACTTCAACATAAGTTGGAACTAATTTTTAGAGTATCTTGTATTACTAAATACAATGGATTTTTTTGGCTGCAGGAAGGCAGTCAGTTTTGCTTCTAGAAAATCCCAGCCTGGTCTCAACTAATTTGAAGTGATATGAGTGAGACTTAACAAAAGGAAGTATTCAGATATTCAAAAGTCCCCAAATTAGCCATTCATAAAATAGAGTCCTGTTTTTTTATTGCAGTAAAGAGTTTTTTGCGACACATGCATTGTATGGTCATTCAGCAAACAGGTCTAGTAAGAGCCAAATAAATGGAAATAAAAAGAAATCAACCCTATTCCAACAGATAAGTTTGTTCAAGCATTCAAATCGAGTAAGACTCTACAAAGCCTGCCAGTCTACCCGGTCCATTCCCAGTCGATCTGCCCAAGAGGGCACTTCTGGCTCAGGGTATAATTACAAAGAAAAAGGCAAAATGTTCTACAGATGGATATACTTGATTGTCCAGCTTTTTGTTATCATCTGCCTGCTTGCTCAGCTAAATGAGTGAAGTAAACCACAAAAATCCTAACACAACCTGTCTGCCTGACACATTTTTGAAGTTGAAGCAATGACCACAAGTACAGGAAGAACAGGAGGTCAGGCTCATCAGTCAATAGATCTGTACGTGGTCCAAAGAAAAGGTCTGTTCACAGAGAAGGGAACAAGGAAAACAGTATGCTTCTCATGTTTGTCTTTTTTTATGATTCAAGCTTGACAGAGAAAAATTTACATAGTGGAATAAATGTTCAATTATGTAAATTGAGCTTAATCCATCCTTAAGGCTACTCTAAAAAAATCCATAAAGAGAAAATATGCAGGGAATATAATTTATCTGGACTATGCAAAAATTACACCACAGCAGGGCTTTGCAGCACACATAGGTGCTATGCAGTTGTCAGAAAAATTAGTGAAAAAGAGCCTGAGAGGAAGGCAATGAATTGTTTGCAGAAAAAGAAAATAAATTTGGGTTTTGTGCTCAGCACTATAGGAATAGGTGCGTGTTACACAGGTCAGAATGCTGAAGGTGTAACAATGCCTGAATATACTTACGTACCTCTGGGAAAGCACAAAGCTGCAGGCACCAGCCACCTGCACTTGTTTAACCCCTTGAGAGTTATAGTGCTGCCCTCAAAAGGCCTAGTAAGGAAAAAAAATCCTAGAAGAGGTTAATTCTGCTGTTACAGATAGCAAAGAATTTTAAGATAGGTTAGTTAGGATACATTAATGTTTCTTTTGTTGTCTGTTAAGCTACTCAAGCACTTCAGGGAAATTTGATTGATGTGGTATAGGAAGATATTGTCTCTATTCTCTGAACAATAAATTAATTCATGTTTGCTCTTTCAGACTGAAGTTACTGCCAACTCTTCAGAGGAATATATCTGAACAGGCAGCATAACCTGTTGATACAGCAGAGCTTTGGGAAGCTAAGCACAGGTATTCAGTTTCTCATAATTTGATGAAGAATTCATAATTCTTTGGGGTGAAGCTAACAACATCACAATTATTGATAACAGTTCTAATTTGTCTAGCTTGCGACTTAAATATCTTACAGAGGACATATTTTCTTCTCAGGATTTGGCTATTGCCCTTGTGCTCAGATGGTGGTACCAACTCAGGTGTTACCTGTGTGCTCAGTAACACGTGTATTGCAAGAGCTGAATGCTCCAATATGTTCAAACACACACTCACACTCCATGAAGCAGCAGGAGAAGGATTTCTTGCAAAACACAGCAAAACCCACTTTTAATCTAAGGTGTAAATATCACAAACAGTTTATGCTTGTTCTTATATTTATTGAGAGTGGTCTCACTGAAATCAGTAAGATAAATAGGTCCATAAATCTTTAGCACAAAATAGCCAAGGAGAGGAAAAGAAACATTACACTTTTCTGTCAATTGATTTGCTCAATCCAAGCAACTGTCACCCAAAATAGGAATCAGACCCTCTGACCCCTAATCCAGTGCTACAGCTTTTCTCATTGCTCTCTCACCTAAGACAAATTACAAACTACAAGGACCTTATCTCCTAAGAATCTCGTATAAAATAAAACCAATCCACAAAGAGTATGATCAGTCTACTTGTAGCACTGTATTTTTCTCAGCTGAGAGTCATGCTTAACCTGAAACACCTGAATAATCAATAGCTTATTGCTTTAACATGTTGGCAATGGGCACTTACCCAATTCCCATCTCCAAAACCCTTTTTTGTTTGTTTCCTTCTAAACCTTTAACCTGATCTGAGAATAGATGAAATTCTTTGTGAATTTTCTCTCTAACCCCCCAGGCTCTGGGAACTCTGACCAGCCCTGGAGCTCCCCCCACCTTATCCATAACCCAAAACTCATATCAACCACTCAGGGCCATCAGCCCCTGTCCCCACTGCAGCTGCACTCACACACCAGGTGGATCCTGGCTTGATTTCGGCCCTGCATCACCTCTATGGGATCACTGGGGCTGAGGCTGCCTCATCTACTCCTCCCCCTTGTCCTGGCTGTCTTGTTCCTGGGATAAGGAGGGTGGGAGAGATGCTGGCTGCCAAAGCCTCCCAGACCACACATGGGTCCCCCAGCGCCCCAGTGCCAGGAGTTTCCAGACATCATGGCACCTTGACACTGGTTATATTTCAACAATGTCAGAGAAATCTAATACTAGCTTCTAGTTGCTTCATGGGTTTTATGGGTATTTTTAGCTAACGAAGTTAACAGCAAATTCATCAGTAACTGATGGAGTGGCTTTTATGCCTCTACATTACTGCTTCCTTCTTATGCCCATATCCAGCAGAGAGTGGTATCTTCAGAAGTCCTAGACTGATGCTGGAATCAAACTCTCAGAAAACAATCAAACACCTTCTTTGGTCAAATATGCATCATGTTTAGGTCCCCATCCTTCAGCATAACACAAAAAATATGCATCCTGCAGTGTAAGACAAGACCATGGATCCTTCAGCTAGCAATAGGATGTTTCAGCTTTGGGAGTTTATGTTGACTTGAAGAACACAAGTGACCATGTGCATGGCAGTGATAATAATATCTGAGTATTTTATCACCAGATTATATAAGTGGTTTTTGTCTGTTTTTCTTTATGCAAAGAAAGTAAAGTTATATTTTGCAGAGTAAATGCTTTTAAGTTTTCAAAAGATTCTACTTTCTACTGAGTATATACTTTACAGAGAGAAGGATAGAAAGTAATGCTGCAGATGAGCATGGCATGAATTCCAAGAAGAGCAGAAGCATTACTTCAGTGCAGCAATTGACACTTACATTCCATTATGGAATGGCCCCATTACAAAACGTGTCTATAATTAAAAGCTTTGCATAGGAAACCTCTAAAATACTTCACCACTTTTATTCTGTGCTCCTTATCACATAGTAGTTTGAATTTCAGTGCAAGTGCCTTGTCAATTAAATTTGCAGCACACTGTGTGCAAGTGTCATTACTTTCTCCAAATTCTTTTTTTCTTAAAGATAATCTATAACTCATAAATCAATTTTAAAACAATTCTTAAAAAAATCCTAATGTTTATTTCTGATGGTTTTGGAAAATGTATAGCAGTACATGGTAACTTCCATTTCTTGTGATTGAAGATTACTTAGGCCTTCAGATACAAGTTAATGATGAAGTTTTATTTCCCTGATCTATGACAAAAATAAGTGTCAAAGTAAAATTTATTCATTGTTTTGTGGTCTGTGACAATGAAAATTCTTTTTAAATTTTAAAATAAGATATCATTTCTCATTCCCTAGTTTAGTCCTAAAAGATGGTATTTGCTTAGTAGAAAAAGCTTTTCTTTTTAATTCAAAACTTTTTTTTTCTCTTTATCATCAGATTGCCTGAAAGAATTCTACAGATTTGTGCCTGACCTGATCACTCTCCTGCCAGATGTGATTCATTCTGCTTTCTCAGCAACACCACTGACATTGCTTTATGCTGGCACTGACTGTGGATGGGTTTCATTGCTTTGAGTAATCAGACAAAGATAGTTTTATCTTTTTGCTACATAAAGAATTTTTACAGAAATTAAAGTCTGACACTAAGGTCAGTTTAGAGGTTTGGGTTTTTCTAGAAAGTGTTTAATAAATCAACAAAGAAGTTTTAACCATGTCCCCAAAAATAAGTATTTTCCACATCGGAATGAGCTTACAAATACAGCTTGTTTTTCAGGACGTGCCAGGGCTCAAATGAGAAGTTTAGTCATCTTTTGCCAGGAATCAAAGTGTGACACTTTTTTTCATTTTATTTGGGTTTTCTTGGTGCAGTGCTATCTGTGTCTAATCTAGGAATGACATGGATGAACAAATTGTCCTTATAAAGGTACCTGAATATAATTTTAAGTATTTTATCTTGTATTTGGAGTAACATGTCTGAAACATGTGAAAGCATGATATATTTTGACAAGATCAAATTTTAAAAAGTTGAATCAGTTTCACAAGATGTCATACATTAACTTTTTATCAGCAGCAATTTGCAATAATTGTATTAATACGCACCTGTAAATTAAAGGGGCAACCTCTCTTGTGGCCAGTGCACTGAAACCATTGGCTCTCAAGAGATCTGAACTAAATTCATGCATCATTTGAGGACATCTGAGGTTTTTTAGTATCAAGAAACATGATTATATGAAATACTCTCGGTGAAAAGCTGATGTTCATAGGACGCTGAAGCAGTTCTCTTATGCTCAGTTTTTCAGTAGAAAGAGACATTTTTGTTAATTGTTTATGCTGCCACTGACACTTAGGGAAGCACATGCCTAAGACATCTGCAGTGGCAGAGCTTAAGGATCTGTGGATGGAAGAAGATGCAGCTGAGAAGATTTTATTGGGTGAAAAAATACATTTCTCCTGTATACTGCTCCTCCATTCTTAGGCTGGTGTGTTTTTTTTAGAGCTTAGGTTGCACTCAGAAAACTGATTCTTAGGCATGAACACACAATCTAGCAAGTTTCTCTTGTGTTACTTCATTTTATTGGTGGTAAAATGCATGCCACAGACATCCCTCTGCCATTTCAGGGAAGTGGCTGAGCTATATTCCCTGGGCTGTGCTTTGCCCATCTTCCATCTTAGTGGAATAAAAACCAGCACTACAGTAAAAGCCCATTTCATTGCAGGCTATGCCCAACCTGTTTTCACCAGCTCCTGGTGGTGCTAACACAGTTACAAGACCTTTGGAAGGTTCTAGGTTTGGCAAAATAAGGGGACTTCTGTCAGTAACATCTTTTACTCTGGCATAAATTAAATACTTCTAAAATGTCACACTTGCATTGTTTGGAAAAAAACAATATTATCTATCAGCACATTATCTGTTGGGGATGATCATAATGGGCCTCAAGCTCAACTGGAGACTCAGGATGCTAACAATAGATGCATTTTGACAGAAAAGAGAATAATAAATTGCAGGTCTGTGTGAGCATTACTCAGTACTTCTATAATGGGGATAAAATAAGGGGTATGTTTCTTTTTGGAAATGAGACTCCTAATGAATCAGGCATCTTGACAGAAAGACACTTAGCAAAAATAAATGTAACTACGACACTTCATTAAAGTAAAAGTATCTTTACTATTAATATACAAATGGTGAAGAGTGACAAATAATTGATATACTTTAAGCCATACTTTCAATGTCTTTCATAAATACAAAACCAGCATCTGCGATATTACTTCTTTTTACAGTATAGAGATATATATATACACAGCATTTCATAGGGACATAAGATTCTGAAACAATAAACAAACTAGCTCCAGTGGTAGCTAACTTATCAATATATAATTCAGGTGGCAGATATCGCAAGTGGGCTGTTGACAGCGTGTGGAATAACAAAAACAATACATGGTATGCTTTAGCTCATACTGTACACAGCATACAAATATGTACCGAGTGCTCGTTGTAGCAGGAAAGCTTTTTTTTCCCCTCCTTTTAAAACCTTGTCTAAGTAGTTTGAATTCTTAATGAGAACTCTACACCACGAGCAATAAAATTATCTTCTGGGGCAATCTGACTCCTTTATATATTTGTCACTGATCTGTAGAGACTCTGAGGGTTTGTCTTGCCTTCCTCCAACCCTACATTTTACATATGAAAAACCGTAGCCTAATTACATGGGAGAATTAAAGGATGCGGCAGGGTTAATATCCCCTCTCCTCTGGTTTTCACAGCTCTCACTACCCTGCCTTTTGGCAGTGCCCTTCAGCAGCCTCTCTTGCTTCAGTTGCTCCCCATTTCCCTTGTCAATGCTAAGGAGAGATGCTCGCAGCCCTCTCCTGGCTCACTCTTTGGCACCTGTTCTCTCTGGCAGTCGCTTTCCTGAGCTCTGTCGGCACTGCACCTGGTCACCTCGCCCGCTCCCAATCTCACCTGTGACTTAAAAGCTGCCAATACAAATTTGGCAATAAGTATTTATTTCATTTCTCTGGGCTAAAAATGGCCAATATTCAAGTTTGAAAGTCAAACATTATGAGGCTTTCAACGCCTCTTAAGAGAAAAGATAGACTGGTAAACTGAGAATTCTCAGAACCTGATCGAAAGCCAAATTTGTAAGGCTTATTGTGTCTCAGGTCCAAGTAAATTGATATAAGAACACATTTATATGTGCAGTGGAAATACTGAAGATCACTTAAAACTTACAGAACTGCTGTCAAGTGGACAGGGTGCTTCAGGAACTCATACGAAAAAACCTGAAAAAGGGGTGAAAAGTTTTTAAAAAGATTTATTAAACCATGGTAGCTTTTCCCCTATCAGAAAGATTATCTGAAGCTAAACAAAGAGATTTAACAAGGGGCATTATTTACTTAGAATATTTTCATCTTCACCTAAAGAAGTATCGCAATCACAATGACTTATTTAAAGAGATGTTTTATTTCTGGACATATAGTAATGTATGGGATAAAACTGTCATCAGATACTCTATCACCATTTCCTGATCAGTGGAAACTCCTGATAGAAAAACCTCCTGATAGAAAAACCTGTGCAAAATGTCAGCAGGAACCTGGCAGGACATTTAAGTTCCACTTACACCTGGAAATCTGATTCATACAAGCAACTTGATCAGCTGAGGACGTGCAGAGCCTCGCTGAGATGGAGGAATGAACTTCAGGTCCTGCTGGAGTCAGTTTGTGTTTTAAAGCCCAGTGAGGCCTGGATTCCACTGTGACTCTTTGTGCAGCACTCTCAGACCCCTTCCAGAGATC
The DNA here is from genome assembly GCA_013399875.1 of Gymnorhina tibicen. Classification (NCBI taxonomy): domain Eukaryota; kingdom Metazoa; phylum Chordata; class Aves; order Passeriformes; family Artamidae; genus Gymnorhina; species Gymnorhina tibicen. The sequence continues at coordinate 871,071 of VXAZ01001997.1, read as the reverse complement.
AATTTGGAAGAGGTCTTGAGCTTTCTCAGTCTTTTTGGAGGTCCTTTAATTGGGAGTGAATATCATCAAACAGATACAACTATTCTACGAAGATGGTGAGGCTGCAAATGACTGCCAAATGAACATTCACTCCAGTTTTACTCCAGAGGTAAAATGGTGGGAAGATGCTCCACATCATCTTTCAGATTTGAGGAAAGATTTTAATGTTTTAGATCTAAGCACTTAAAAAGAACTAAGGAGACTTTCTATCTGACTCTTCAACTTGAGAAATTGGTCAAAACACCCCTACACATCCACCACATGCTCCATCTATTTGAAAGTTTTCAGCAGTAAAACACTCACCATGACCCTCATTGGAATTGTGATCTCAATAGATTTTTGCAAATTTTGTGTTTCAAATATTTATGTGACTTGAAAATAATATCTTCAGTTTAATTTAGATGAGTTTTTAAGAATATTTGAGCAGAAAAGTATGTGACAGTAAAGCTTTCAATTATTTTAAACAGGCTTTGTAGACAAATTATTGAAGATTTTTCTTTAATAAAGCAGAGTGGCATGCTATCAAAAGGCACAAATACATTTCCATTATCTGGTCTAGGAAACAGAAAAAATGGCATGATGATTATACTACAGTTTGATGATTGGCACTTAAATAAATAATCAAACTAATTACCATCATAAAAAGAAAGCCACTTTTTTTTGAATGAACATCGATGCAGAGGCTGAAGACAGCAGTTGGACTTTACTACACCAGGGACTGATGTCAAACAGCCTTTTTAGATGATGGCCACGGTGTAACTACATTGTATATATCTATGAAGAGATAGAAAGTAGGCCCAATCCTGCAAGTTCTGTTATGAAAGTACATCCGTCTTCCCGTTCACATCCACCCCACTAATGTCAGTGCGGTGCCATATAAGGGGTGGGTTCAACCACACAAAATTTCTTGCAAGACTGAGGCCTGAATAAATTAATCTTTGTCACATTAGGCATTAGCATCACCAGAATAGTAAATATTTCTGCAACCACAAAAAAATCTTAGAAGTCAAAAAAGGCAAATAAACAAACATAATCAGGAAAACCTCTCCAGGGTACATTTGATTACTGAATTGTAAAATATTAATTAAAACTTTTTTATTATTGTGGTAAATCAGAACTCAGGTCTACTAAAAAAAACAAAAACAAGGAGCTTTAAGTAATTTTACTTATTTGTACTCCTTTTTTTTTTGTTGAAAAGAGATTGTCACTGCCACATTTTGTACCAGTACTAATTTCAATGGCTCCCTCCCACCTTGGTCCCTGGAGTATGTTAGTGTAACAATTCAGATTACTTTTACAAATAGTTATATTTTGTCAACTCTTCTGACATTTCATACTAACACTTAAAATTACTTTTAGACAGTAAAAGTGACATTTATACAGATATCTGTTTTTGTTTTTGTTTTTGCTTTTTTAATCTAGAATAGGAAAAGAAAATAAACAAAGGTTGTTATTCCAGTTCTACATATATCTTACAAATTACTATGCGCTGTCCCTCATTTGGAAATATTTGGAACTATTTCGAAATATTGGTGTTTTTCAGCATTCTTTCATAGTGAGAGTTTGGTTTTCTCCTGCACAGCACAGAGTCAAAGCACAAGAGACAACCTATTAATCCACAGACCAAAATGCTGTGCTTGTACAGTCCATCAGAAATTTAGGGCTGTTTTATTCTCAGCCCTCACACAGCCCAACTGCCAAGAGACATAACAGCAAGAAGAAATTAAATGCTCCTGGAAACAGCTTTTGATTTGTAATCCAGTAGAGTGGGAAATGCTTTTGTATCCAATATTGAAATAATATTGCAATATATTTTGCTTGTAAAGAGTAGTACAAGTGTATCAGTAATAAGTGTGCTGACAAGACCTCTTAAATCTTCTAATCCCTTCACACTGTAATTAGAGGCTCTATCAGGAAAAAAAAAGAAAAAAACCCCACCAATATAGAGCTGTTAGGCCATGTTTTGGTTTGGTTTTTTTTTTTTGTGTAAGTCCAACTAAGAAGTAGTAAAATTTGAAATGCATCTGCAGTTGAGCCTAGACACTGTTAGTTCTGCTACATTGTATAGGCACCTTCTTGTGGAACTGATCAGGCTGGCTTCAGAAAAAACACCACTTGCCTAGGGAAGATTGAATATGCACGGCACCACCCAAATTTGTGATTGCAGGTAGAAAAGGAAGCGATGTCTACCACCGTCATCCTCATCCCAATAAAAATATTGTGTGAGAGGATGTTCAAGCCACGCCAATCACATTATTCTCAACTGCTGGAGTTGTCCACGTCCCTTCTTTGCATTTTGATAGAAGAAGAAAGCCCAGCTGCAAATACATCCTTTGTGGAAAGAATATATATCCATATATATAAGTGAGACAACTGTTCTCCTAATTATAGATTAGGAGCAGTCCTGCTTGCTGTGTACTTGGAAAGAATCAGGACAGAAATCTGATAGACAAGCAGCTATTTGGTAGTACTGCCTGCTCAGTATGTAGGAGCAACACTGAGAGCTCATAAAGGAATGTCCTTATCTTCCCTTCACCCAGAATTAGTGCCTCACCATTTATAGAAACTTCTTTCCAGCAATTTTCAAGTTATTATCATCCATGATCTTTCATCCCACATCGCTATCACTTCTTACCCATTTTTTTCATTTTGGTACTGGTTTTGTGGGAACTTGTCCTCCTATCCTAGCCACACCAGCAGTATGCCTCTGTCCTCAACTCCTTGGTTCACTGTAAGTATTTCCCAAAGTGAGGAAAAGCTGTAAAAAACTCATAAAATAACTTGGTTTTGAAAAATAAGCTCAGTTCTTTCAAATGCACTTAAACTTAGGTTAACGAGAAGGCTATTGTGACATCTTCCTCAAATTTAAGGAGACCCTTTTACATTTCACTTTCAGTTTTACTGAACAAAAGTCAACTAGTACAAAGACTTCAAATATGATCAAAATTCAGATATAGAAGGGAGAAAACACAATTTGTTGAGTAAAACTACACTTAAACCTCAGGCATGACTTAGATGTGGAAAATTCCCAACTTACTCTACCATTTACTCCCGACGAGTAGAATTTTCCAGTCTAGTTTTCTATATGGTTTATCTACTCTTTCCAAGCAAGGCTTTGAAGAGTTTGGTAGGTCTGGATACACTACGCTGGAATGGAAACAAACTATATTGCTCCAGTTAGTGGCACCATTAAATCAATGATTCACTCATATGAATGAATTTTGGATCAAATAAATCTGTCAAATTTCCTGGTGGGGCATGTTGATCAGAATAATAAAAAGAAATATCTCAGGAAAGCTTGACATGAAAAAAAAATTTGGTTGAATATAAGATTGCATTAGTTAATAATTTAAAAATTGTTCCTAACTGCTTAGACAAAGTCCCCTTTCTGTCTGTTCTTACATTGAACTTGTTAAGACAAAGGGTATGAAATCACAAAGGAAAAAGTCCTGCTTCAAAAAGGCCAAGTTTAATATTTTATGTACTGATTTGTGGAGAAAATATATTTACTTCACTAAACCAGAGTTTTATCTTTTAGCTAAATCGTTTGAACTAAGACGAAAATGAATACCCTGTATGTATAAATATGCTGGGACAAATATTGTAAGTTTTCATTTGAAATGCAGATTATGTTTAAAAAACAGTTTTCTTTTTACACCTTGGCTGCGTTTTAGTTCACATGTAACCTCCAAAACTTTCATACAGAAAACCTGAAGCACTGAAAATCCTGGAGCCTTTCAGAGTCACACTCATGTAGTTAGGATGAGGCCAGTAGACTTGTGAAATATTTAGCCAATTTTATTTGAGTTTATATATTGTCATTACCAGCTTTTTTCTTTATGGAAGAACCCAGGAGAAACTGCAGTGGGACCTGACTCTGTGTTGATGAGTGTCTCCTTTTTTTGTTTGCCTCAAGTGATAATCACAGCTGGAATGACTATTGAGTGTCAGCCAGAACTAAGATCTTAAACATTATACTTAGAGTGGTTTAGTTGTTGTTTTTGTTTTAAAGGCAACGTAAAATTTAGTTTTATTATAGATGGAAATAAATACATGATCATATGGCACTTTATGTATGTAGCTTACACCGTAAGATCTGGAGAGGCCCGATGTGTTGTTTATGGTTAGGGGTTCTTTAGAATTTTTCTTCTAAATAGACACACTTTGTCATATAATAAATTACAGTTCTTATTCTGCAGATTTTTCAAATTTATACCATGGGACTTGGTGTCAGCAAAACTACATACTAAAGCCATTAACAACAAAAAAAATATAGAAAAGAACTGTAGACAGGAACTGTTTCATCATATGTACACATGTACTAACTATTCCAAGCTTAAGTTTCCCAAGAAATTAAGGTCAGCTGTAAAGTTTTGGTCACGGGATTACTTCAATCCAAATGCATTATCCAGACAGCTGTAGTTTATCTTATTATGCTTTGCTATCATCTTCTTTTGACTGGATGATGTCATTAGCAACTTTGATTTCTATGGTTTCTGGATTTAAAGCTTCTTTGCCATTTTCCTCCTTTAGTGGCAGCTTCCTATCAGAAAAAAAGAGGAATCATGGTAACACAAAAATCAAGCAATCTGTAATTTAAGTCTATAACATATGTATGGTTTATACCAGTCACAGTGTAGAACAATAATTTTTTTTAAATGTATAATTATTTTATTATGAGCACTGAGGTTCTTTGCTTTTAAAGCAATTCATATGAAGTATTTCCATTTCTATAAGGCCACAAAAATCACATGATAAGAACATTGGTGCTGCCCCAAATGCAGTTCTTCAATAAGACAAAAGAAAAAATAAAATGTCAAATTACTTGACCCAAGACAGTACAGAGGTATGTGTTGCCTAGGATACTGTGAAACTCTTACAGTCAAGCTTTTTGCTAAATCTTGTTTAAACTATTTTTTTATGTCTTTTCAAACTGTAAATTCAATTGTATACAAGAGAACACAGCTATTATTGGAGATTATGCCAAGACATAGGTATAGAACTTCTTATAGTGCAAGGAGATAATGGAAGTTATTATTTAGAAAGTTCTACAATTTAGTTTTCATGGATCACACAATGTAGCTTCATTAATAACTTACAGCTCTTCTAAGACTTAGTAAAAACTCTAGAGATTTGGCAAAAGAGTCCCCACCCTCTTGAATGTGATCTCATTGAAAAAGGTCTTGAAAATCATTGATTCCCTACTGCCAGTAATTAGCTGTCAAAAAATATAGCTGTCAAAAAGATGTATGGTTTACTGAGATGTTCCTGTAATAATGTCTCCTGGGCATAATAGCTCTTAACCATGATTCCAGGTTGGGCTTGCTTTCTGTTTTTTAACTAGGGAATTGTACGTATATGCCTTTTTTATTCATAATAACTGTTAAGAGTTTCAGTAAATTTCCGCTTTGATTGCTTTAATGTCCCAAAGAGCAATACAGTGTTCAAAACCTGTCTGAGGAATCTCTTAGGAATGCCTTATTACAAGACAGTGTTTAATAACAGCAAATAAAACAAAACAATACCTGATTTCCCAGTCTTATGAAATTTGTCTGAAATGAACTAAGAAAGATGCTGTTTATCCAGAGGTTAAACAATGAGCACAACCTGTATCTGAGAGAAATCAAAGACTAGCTTGTTCTACTACAGTAAAATGCATGGGATATATTATCAGATGTCTGGCCCTGAGCACAGAGGGAGGTGTCTACTAATTGTCTGTTTCTCATGGCACACCCAAAGGAAACAGATTTCAGCCCACAGCAAGATGCCTGAAAGAATGGAAACAACAGAATCAACACAAATCTATTTTTAACAGAAGGTAAAACACTGGGGCAGAGGAAGAGCAGCCCATGACATGCATTTTAGGTAAGCAGGTACATGTGTCAAAGATTTGATTAGGCAAAGCACTTAAACAAATACTAAAAAAAACCCAACCCTAATTTAATCTAGTTTTAAAAAAGGCAGAGTAATTTCTCAAAAGATGGTGCTGGAAAGAAGAAAATATTTCGTCAAAGTCAAAACTTTGGGATTGACAGAATATACCGTGTGGAAATTTAAAGAAATTAGTTTAAGTGGATTAAGACCATGTTACAAAATATTTGCAATAGGAAGATTTGCTAGAACCCTGTTGAAGGATACTGGACATCATTGAAATCCATGTTAATGCAAACAGTGAGATAAAATTAGCCTTGCTTTACATGCAAGCAAGGAACAGCAACTCAACAAAAGCTACACACAAATAAAAAATTTTACTCATCAAAACTTTCCTCATCACAAAGTCCATGCACCATTCTTGAACCTTATTGTATTTAAAAACTTGTGGGTTTGTTTGGGTTTTTATTTAATACGGTGTGAATTGTAAGTGCAGTTATCATTAGACACTATTCTTTTTCCTTATGACAACATTTTTGTCATTTTGGAACTTTTGTTTCCATTTGCTTTAAATTCACATTTAATCTCTATTAATAGATTCAATCATTTTCCTCTTTTAATTAGCTAATTCAAGTTTAGGTGTTCTAATTATACCAATTCTTCTACATCAAATTTTTCTTTAGCTACATCTATTAGAAAAAAATTTATATTTTTCATCTGGGCAGACTAATCCTTTCAAATGTTTATTCATTTTATAAAAAAAGATTTAAAAAAAACCAACAAAAACCCAACAAAAAGTTCTTTCGCTTTAATCAGATGTTGGCTGCTATAAATCATTAATAATATTGACTTCCTCTAGCACTTCATGTGGCCTAACATCAACAGTCTGCTGATATTACCCACACAAAACTTTAACTAAAATATTTACTTTTTTATTTTATAGGAAAATGACTCCTAGCTATTTTGATACTGGAATTCGCCCAACTGCATTAATACTAAGAAAAACTCAACCAATACTAGAAAAACATTAATGTCAGACTAGGAATATAATTATTGTACCACATTGCATGTGGTATTTTAATCATACTACAAAAGTGAAATGCACAGCTTAAATTGATTTCCTGCCAGCATGATTAAAACTTGTTGACTTGCAGGTAAAAGTGCTTTGAGCTAATCTGTCACACATGGATTCCAAACACGGCTTTGACAAGGATCACCTGAGATAAGGTAAAAAATAGTTTGCCAAATAATATACTGAGCAATATAATAAAGTATATTGTTGTAAGAGGACGTAATCTCTTTACTAATTAGTTCTCACAACGTCTTAAATTGCATTTAAAGTTCTGAGTGTAATTTGCTATTATTTAAAATAATTCAATTAATTATTAAAAATATTTCATCTAATTTAACCTCAAGGCTTATCTTGTATACCTTTAATACAGCCAGAATTAGTCATAATGAATCCCACCTTGTTTCGTTGCCTTCCTGAAATACCCTTGAAACTTTTCTTTCCTGCAAGCTAAGCTCTTCCCTCCAAGATCCCTGCTGGTCATCCTCACCCTGCCCAGCATGTGCCTTTCTGGCTGTTGTTGACAATGTATTTTTGTGTTGTTCCTACTGAGAGACTGACTTCTACTCTACTGCATCTTCCCTTCGTGTATCTTGCTCGTACTTGATATTGCTTCTCTGTTTCCTTGGGTATGACCTGTGTCTGAGTCAAAGGTCTTTCCATATTCCCCTGGTACCAGTGGCCCTGCAGGTGTCCCGATTGCACCATCTCTTTTCATCTTTAGTTTCCCAAGTGACATTTAGTGTCCCAAATCTTTAGCTGACTTCTGTACAGCTGTGCATTGGACTGCTGCTGCCTTTTGCAGTTGTGAGGGAAGAAATTACCGAGAAGGAAACTGTCATCATTATTAATATCTCTCAGCAGTCCTATTTTTCAAAGGACATAATGCCCATCAAGACCTTATCAGTTGTTCCTATGAGTTAGTTTTTTGGGGTTTTTTTGCTGGTGGTTTTTTTTTCTCTCATGACAGTGGGGACTGATTCTTTCCCCCTCCCCTAAGATAATAAAATATTTTTGATTTTAACTTTCTCATATTTCACTCCTGTCAGCTGTTCTAATGATTGTGACAAGCAGAAAGAAGTGAACTGGATCTTTCCTGGCATCATGTTCCTTGCTAGATGCATCTTATTTGCAAGATCTAATGCTACAAATAGTTTTGAGTCATGAACAAATATGGACCTGGTGCTTTACCCACTAACATATCCAAGGCTTGCTGGACTTGTACAATGTTTACAGCTACATTCCCCTGACTCTTTAGATAACTGTGGGCTCTCCACTGTGTCCCTGATTATAAATTCTAATATGAAGAGCAAACATATCAGTAGTCACTCAACAGATTCCATAATTATTTAATTAAAACAAGTTCAAACTCTTTGTGCACAGCTTCTTCAAAGAGCTATACAACTTAATGTGCAGCTACTTAACACACCCCCTATTTACTACAAATATCAATGGCAGCTGCTAGCAAATCTTTCTTTTAATTAAAGGTTCTGGGTTTTACAGTTTTACATAATGGCAAAAAAGGAAATTTCTTCATATTTTCAGAAAAGGAAAAGACCGTTTCATAGAAACACCCTCTCCTTTTAAAGAATGACTATAATTTCATCAAATTATCAACAGGTGAATTTCTATATTTACTACATAATCGTCTTCACAGCCTTGAAGATGTCATGAGGTAGGAGATTTTCACAACACATGAAAAGTGTTGGGCTCAAAGCAAAGAAAACTTAGAGGTTTCTTTACTTATTTCATCCCTGAGCACAAGGCTCATCCCATTATTCAGAAGGCAGCCAGAGTCTGTGAGCATAGCTGAGAACTACTGTGGTTTCTGTACTGAGAGAAGGTTGCAGGGACAGGAAGGGGGCATGAGGAAATGGAGCAGAGGCTGCCCTTCAGCACGATTAATCCAGTTACACTATGTGGACTTAAGTACTGAGCTAAGCTCTCAGTAAAATGTATGAGAGCAGGAAGGGGCCATTCCAGTGAGGAGCTGGCTTTCTGGAGCACAGGATCCTCCTGCCCCATCTTCAGGATGTGTGTGAGGATGCATGTGATACTCAATCTAAGGTTATTCCTGAGAGTTAGGAGATTGTCCTCACAGAGTAATTAATAATTGCTGGGTAGGTGGTAAAGATCAGAGGCAACCAAATTAAAAAATTCTTGTACTGCTGTGCTCAGCCAGTGTATGTGAAGTACCATGATTTAGATTGATTATTGTAAAAACCAAACTAATCAAACAAACCCTACACAGCAGACCACTCTGGTGATGCTGTGTATCTCCCCTCAGAGTGTGGGAAGTCCAGTCTGTCAAAACAGCCAGGAGCAGCTTGTGTGAAACACCAGGGAGTATCAGGCTACTTACTCTGGTTCTGTGAGGGGAGTTGTCTCATTTGGCTCATTTACTGGACTCCCATCTTCATGGTTGGTAATTCTTTCATCCTCTGTTCTCATTTCCACTATTGGCTCTTTTGATCCATCTTTCCTAAAAATTATTAAAAGCGTTTTAGTCTCTTATCATCACATTAACTACATGCATTGCACATAACAAATTACTAAGATCCCCTCTCTCAAAAGTTGGCAAAGAAAAGGCAGAACTAATTATCAGTGACTAACACCACCAAGACACATTTAACAGCGTGTTCTGAATTCCTTGAAGTCTTCAAAGCATCCTGTATCCATGGTTACTTCCCTAACTCGGTAAACATGATGAATTAGCATCTCAAAAGAGCATTTTGTTTATGACTAATAATAAGGCGACAGCTTCTTCATGGGGATAGATGTAAACTTCCCTAACCTAGTATAATAATGATAGGACTTGATGCCTAGTTATACTCGAACTTTTCTGGCAGTGTTAAAGAGCCATTATGTGAGTATATACACCACAAAAGCATGCTTTAATCTCCTGAGATTGTGACAACCCCAGCTGCCATTGATGCAAAGAGCCCTTGTGTGGTAAAAATCTAAACCCTTCTGCTTTTGCTGGTAGAAAAAACTGCTTCTATGTCATATTTCCCCCATTTTAGGAACAACTGCTAGTCTCTTGCAAGTAAGTAAATGAATAAAAATTGTGCTAATTAGACAATGAATTATAAGGAAATTGAGCAGTGAGGATTGTCATGATTTTGTTGGTAACCACAGAATCATGGAACAGTTTTGGTTGGAAGGGACCTTTATAAGTCATCTAGTCCAATGCCCCTGCAATTACCAGGGATATCTTCAACAAAATCAGGTTTCTCAGGGCTTCATTCAACCTGACCTTGAGTGTTCCCAGCAATGGGATGTCTACTACCCCTCTGGGCAACCTGTTCCAGTATTTCACCATCCTCATTGTAAAATAAATTTTCCTCATATCCAACCTAAATCTACCCTCTTTCAGTTCAAAACCATCACCCCTTGTCTTTGTAAAAAGTCTGTCCCCATATTTTTCATAAACTCCCTTTCAAAAGGATGCAGAAAAGTTTCCCTAGAGCCTTCGCTTCTCCAGGCTGAGCAGCCCAAATTATCTCAGCCTGACCTCATAGAGATGTGTTCCATCTCTCTGATCATCTTTCTGTCCTCTTCTGGACTCGCTCCAACAACTACATGTCTTTACCAAGGACTGCTGAGCTGGATGCAGCACTCCAGGTGAGGTCTCACCGGAGTAGAGGGGCAGAATCTCCTCTCCTGAACTTCTGGTCATGCTGCTTTTGATGCAGCCTGGGACACCTTTGGCTTTCTGGGATGTCAGCACTCATTGTTGGCTCATGTCTAGCTTTTCATGAACCAGAATCCCCAAGTCCTTCTCTGCAGGGCTGCTCTCAGGAATATGGACATGATATGGAAATATCTGTTCACTGCTACAGAAGTATTAAAAATACATACTAATTAGCAATACTTACTAAAATGATTAACTTGCATACAGTTTTACTCTCAAAAGGCAGATCAGAGGATACCCAAGATATATATATGTATTTCCAAAAAGAAAACCTCTTTTGATAAAAATATTTTATTCCTATATCCTGGAACTGCATCAGCTGCAGTCTACAAACACAGGGTAACTGAGTTACAGATGAACAATCACTTCTGTATTTAACAGATTATTTTCTGGACTGGGATGTTGTAGGGAACCATCAGACTGCTACAGGCCATATCAAAGACCTGGCTAAATTCTTTAATTCATATCTAACATGTTCATATTGTTTCTTCAGGATAATGGATAAAATAGGCTTTTGCAACAGGAAGTATCAGGAAAACTCTACTGTCCTCTGATAGGTATCCTTAAGGAAAATCTTTGTAGCTTAGTAAGAACATAGCCCAGATACAGAAATTGTGTGGAGAAGAATTAATGGGTAGAAGCATAAAAGATTTCTGTCTATTAAAAAAACCCCAAACTGCATGTGCTTATTTATCTCTGCAAGTGACATTTAAGATACACAAATGGATACAAAGCTCATTATGGTAGATGATGCACTTAACTTTCATGGCTACCTCATATCTGGGAAAAGATTAGGGATCTAAGTTTGACTGGTGGATGGGTTGGTAAGTTCTGCTTGGTTTGTTGATACATCTACAGTCTTACAAACAGTATTGCATGATAAAAAGCTTAAAAAAGATGTTATTTGTGACCAGCATTCATGTACATTTACAGAAGGTACAAACTGTGTAACATTTGTTAAGGTAAAGTGATTTGTAAGAAAGAAGGTAAAGTGATTTGTAGGAAATCCATCATGTCATGGGTGTCTGCGTGTATGTTACATGCATTGTATCATCAGCATTCATATAGAACATAATTGTTTACCATATATATGCTACAATCAAAATGTAACCAAGAACCATATAATAAACCAGACAAAAATCCAGAATGCAAACTGACATATTTAAAACAGGGAAATGTCAGTGTATTTTAGGGAATATCAGTTGACATGATATAAATTTAACTGTTGACTCTTCAAGTCTGTCCTGTAAGTTTAGTCTGACATTTTATTAATGCAGAGAACAGGTTAAAATAAGAACTGTCCCAAATATTTTAAGGTCTGACTGACTGAAGACCACTCTGACAAGGAAAGAAATATGATTAAATAAGATAGTTGTTCTTGCAAAGAAGTGCAACAGAAGAATTAATATCAAGAGACCAGCTCGATGCTTTTCTGGGACAGCATGGAATGGCATTTGGTTATAAGATGTTGATAACAAGGTATAAAATGCTGTCAAGTGACATTTGCAACTTTATCTCCCTAAGGTCTTCCCATTCAGGAGGGTCTGTACACCAATTTATACTTGGCCACTCTTTGAATGGGAAACTAAAGCATAAATTGAAGTGCTGTGCTCAATAGGAAAGGACAGCTGAGTCAGAGCCAGAAGCTTCACATCTTGATTCTATTGATCCGGACAGGCTGGCTTCACACGATGGAAAAAAAACCTGCTAGTCTTTCTCTCACTGTCAGATGTGGAGAATTAGGAAACAGCTATTTTATGGCATTATTTCTATTTAGAAGCATTATTTGATATAAATACTCTGTGTTCTCTCACAACTGGTTTTGCTCTGTGGAGCTGTTTCTGAAAGAGAACCTTTTTTATGAAGAACCCAACCAAGACATGTAGTCAAGTTACCTACGAAAGACACAGCCTGAAACCAAATACCCAGAATTAAACCCCAAAAAGATACTTACGCCTCCACTACTGGCAACGGAGACACCTGCTCAGCTATGAATAATGAGGACTGCAAGATCTAGTGTGCTTTACATCCATCTGAAGATGGATGGGATCTAGGAAGCTGCAGGACAATGAACTGTAAGGCCTGACTATTGGGAGAGGTACATACGAATTGGACCAGTAGTTATTTAAACCGCACGCAGACAGCATTCTCACAAATATTACGATGTATGTGTAAGTTGTCTACCAGATGAACAGGATGAGGAAATTATGCCTTTTTTCTAGTAAAAAAATGGAACTGTTTAAAATGAAGGACCATAAGTAATCTTCTCTCCAGCTTACCTATTGAAAACTCAGTAAATGTCAGGTCTCTAAAGTGTGATTATTTTATGTAATCAGTACTTGAGCTGTTTCGCCAGAGATCTTACTATCCACTCTAATAATGTAAGGGACCATATTTTCACATCAATCAGTTCATTCACATTTGTGTGATGGAGTAGCCACTACAGAATATATTTGTGAGAATCAGTATTGTTTGTTTCCCACTCACATTTAGCAACCATTGACTGTTGCTATGAAGAACAATCACACTCACCACGTCACCCACAATCCAAGTCAGTACTCATATTTAAAAAAAAACAAAACAACAAGACCTTTCATTCCTAAAGTCTACAGACAAGAATCAAGATTCTCCATCAATTGCTATACCTAACAAGAAAAACTCTCTCATGGATTTTCTATAATACCATGTCCTTCACTCCTGGATTTGCTGGCACTGTCACAACCACAGGCTGAGTTTTTGGGTGTTAGCAGCTCAAAGGTGGATTTGCAGAAATGGAGTTACAATGATCTGTTACCTGTTTCTCATGAACCGAATATGTGTCTGTAACTAGTACTGAATTACAATTGATTTCCTTTGTGTCAAGCTGGACAAAGAGGTCATCCTAAACTGAGCTACAGTGTATTCCTTTTTTGTGTCTCAACTTTTCTTTTAAAGGGAACAAACAACCTACACATTTCAGAGCAACACTTTTCCAACCAGTAAAAGCATTTTATTAATTCCCTTTGTAACACCACAAAATGGCCATAAAGTTAATGTAAGTTGGACAGCTAACTTTTTCTTTTAAGGATGCTTCCAACACAGGTGATTAATACTCACAAGTAAGCAGCTTTTCCTTCTTCCAGTTCTTTACTTTTTCCACTTGAACCACTCTTTTTCCCACAGATCCTCCTTGTGATGCACATGAGCAGTCCACATTGTCGTACAAAGAAGCAGCTAACATCAGTCACAACCAGGATTAACAAAAGGGCTGCCACTCCCAGGCCAATGACAGCACCAAGTCCAAGACCATTAAAAAGAGTGTCTTGAAGGAAAGAAAATTAACACTTATTAATAACATTAATCCTAAAATAACATTTTCTAAGATGTTGTTCCGGAGACTAAAAAATGTTTAGGAATGAACCATTCAGAAATTACTGGAAATAAACAGTCTTGATGATTAAGTATATATAGTACCTGATTAAAAAAAAAATAAATTTCTTCTGCATAATATTTTCCCATTGCCAAAATTCCAGTAAGTTCACAGAATATAAATGACATCATTTAATAAAAATAATATCATTATATTATTATCATCATAACATTCCATGACTAAGAGTATCAATAATCAGCCTAAGGAAAACATTTAAAATGTTCAATGTGAACACTGATATAAGTTGTCATTTTCTACATTTTAAATACAATTAATTAGCAGTGGTGCTAAGCAGAATTACTGAAAGGTTTAAGAGACTGCCAGAACAGTATTTATTCTTGTAATTTTCTGAATTAAAGCAGAGTGAAAAACAACTTAATTCAAGCTGTTTAATCTGCAAACAGTTGCACACACTTAGTCTTAAATAATTTAATATGGGGGAAAATATGCGTATCATCAAATGATTATAGGATTAGGACCTCATCTTGTTTAGTCTTGTACCTTGAAAATGCAATCATACACTTCAAATAAACCTATTCCACACCTGATCTTGCTTTCTGTGTTTGAACTATGAAAGCTGATGTTTAGCTAATTTTACTTCATTACAAATCTTGGGAAAAATACTTTAATGTTTTGCCTCGGTTGATATTCCCATGACAGCAATGCTACAAACCCTTTTGGATAGTGTGATTCTCAGGAGTCTGTGAACTCAGATGACGCTTATACAGGAGAGGACTTGTATCTGAGCAAGAACTAGGGGAATAAAGCCATCTCAGTAAAGGCTCATCCACCCAGCTAATTCAAGAAGCTGCCAAACTAGCTCAGAAATCGGCCAGTGACAATTGCCTGGTGTGAGACTGTGCCGAGCAAACCCCAGGGGAGTGGAATTGGGTGTGTTTGCCCATGGGTGTTGCACACCAGCGTTGCTTCCCTGGCGCTCTCATGACCTGAAGCAATGCCTGAGTCTGCACCACTCACTGGGACATTTCCATCTGCAGCTCTGCCTGTTGCCAAAATAACAGTGAGATTAGTCTGACCGGAGATTGCTTAAATCCTTTTGTAACAAACATGAAACCATTACATAATGTAACATAATATAAATATTTTATTTGGGTTACTGATATCATTTTCCTCGTCTTTCTCTTCCGACCCCCCATATACACTATAGATATACACTATAGATTGTTTTCAGATTAAGCATAGAATTTAAGCTTTCACATTTCTGCTTAAATAATTTTAGTGATAATACCTTTACCATTTAAAATATAATTTGAAAGTTATTCAAAATAAATAAATATATAGTTTCAGTCTCATCTTTGTTTAGAACTCTAAAATGGAAAAGTAAAAACTTTTTTGAAAAGAAGGGGAACATTTTACTTGTTCAGCAATTGATTTCATTGTCTATTGTATGGGTTGTCTATTGTTATGAGTTGATAGAAAGGTTCTTCAAAATGTTATTATGCAACAAGCTAGAATTCAGTGTATATATTTACATGGATGGATAAGCAGAAAACCAGATATTATTTCAAAGTTATTCTCCTTTGTTCAGAAAGACTTAAAAACTACTATATAAATTACAAAAACAATGGTGCAGCAATGAAATGATGTATTATTTATGCATTGCCCCATCAGCAATGTTGGCAGTTGACGTTTTACATTAATTTGTTTTCTTTCCTTTTTTAAACATCCGCATTCCTACTTAAATATTATAATTTCTGATATGTCTTCCAAAACTTACTTTACCCCTATATCCACCCACCTATTTGGTGACTTCCTTTGTAACCTTCAGTGATTTTTGTTTACCTGACTGAATTGTCAGGAAGATATAAGTAGATATTTAATTCCAGTTTATTAAAAAGCTCATATATTTCAACTGATACAATACCAGTAAATTCTATAGTCAGTTTTAGAGACCTAATACAGTGAATCTCTGTACCCTCTCAACCACCAAGCAAAATGTAGAGGAGAAAAATTAGGGTCATTTAATCTATATTTTAAAAGGAATTCAGGGTTTTTTTCTCTGGTTTAGCTTTAGGACTTTTTTCTTAATGCAGTGTTAAGAAGTTTTTACTACAAAGAAATACATTTTTCACTGCTGTGAACAGCACTTTCAGTGTCCTTGAAACATTATGAAGTGGCAAGGTTCCCATTCTAAGTGGTTCAGTGACAGAAATGTCTACACAGTACTTTCACCTGCAAGTGAATGAAATGTTTACAGTCACTATATTGCTCCTCTGTATAATATTTGCCATAGTTGTGGGAGAGGCTCTGCTTTTCATTTTTAATCTTCTTGGTGTGGGCGAGACATCTGAGACATAAGTATTTGACTGTTGCATATTTCTTCATCTCTTCATGGTTGATGATTTCCTTTACACCCAGCATTCCCCATCCTTACTACTGCTCTACCAGTCCCAAGTCACATTTTTCCTACTTGAAACCCTTTTTTTCCTGCAGGTTTCTGTTTCATAAGTCTGATTTCTTAAAATTGTCAACACTTTTCCAACATTTCTCTCCTTTATCTCCCACACCCCAAAGAGTGACAGGAGCGTGGCCAAATCCAGTGGTGGGGTGAGGAGCATGGCTGTGATCAGCCTTCTCACCTGAGAATCTTACCTACTTCTTCTGAAAACAGGTAGAAACTGGACCGCCTTGTGTTTTAAAATCTATCTGTGTTATGGTTTATCTTTAATCTTAATGAAAACAAATTATTTTATAGAAGTTCATCTGTGCCTTAATTCTGTTCTTTCTTAAATTGCTTTGATTTTGTATCTGCCTATCTGCTCCCACAAAAGTCAGTTGTAAAACTAATCCCAATTACTATTAAAGCAGATTAAGGCCTCTCCTGACTAGTTTCAAAAATCACATCCTGATATATATAGTTTCAAAACAATGTGTATTTTTTTCTTTATATGTTATGACATCAAAAAAAGTTCTAATTCTGTGACTGGATGAAACATTAATGTCATACTACAAACAGCCTTCTCACCAACTTTGAAAGGTAACTTTGTTATCAAAAAGTGTTGCATTAAATAAAATATTATTATTAATGTTATTGTTATATTACAGAAGCTATTTTAAATATTTGGGGTTTTTCATTTCCCAGTATGTACCAAACACACTCAAAAGAGTAGTTCTACTTTGTGCTCTAAAATAATGAAGTATTTATGCATTATACACCTTTTTATTTTCCTAGTTGAAAACAAAATTATTTAAAATCATAAAAATTCACTGTTACTGTGAGACAATCAGTTCTTAGAAATTTTTTGAAAATGTTTATTGTATACCTGACTTAGTCATCTAACTATAGAGGGTCTTTTAAAACTCTGCTTGGTAAAAAAAAAAAAAAAGGAAGTATAAGTTCCATAGTTCTGAATGAGTTTTAATTGGAATTTGTCAAAAATATGCTAAATTCAAAATGATATGGTTTTTTTATACAGAATGTGGCATAAATAATGTAATAGCTTGCCATGATGATGAAGGAAACTGACAACTTTAAAGACACTTTTTTCATCCACTTCTTCAAATAAGTGCTCATCAATGAATACTTATAGAAATAAGAATTAAATCTTTCAGAAAAGAAAAAAATAAATTAAAAAAAAGCCCAAAGCTGGTTTCTACAAAAGTCATTGAAAGTTTTGGCAATTTATTTTGGCAATTCTCTCTTACTGAAAAAGCTATGTTTCTAACAATTTCTAACAAGATAATTGAACCTTTTTGCAGAAATCATTATTTGATGAGAAAGAGGAATGAAGAGCTTTGGCACGTAAAACAGAATTTTCCAGTGAAAAGAATCAAGTGAAAAGAGAAATTTTCTGGACTCTCAAATAGTTCAGACTAAATTGCTTTAATGGTTCTGCACCAGATACTCTAAGGGAAGCAGGTCAAAAGCGGGAATCACCATCTATATGTGTATACAGAATCAGAGAATGGTTTGGGTTGGAAGGGACCTTAAAGCTCATCTAGTTCCAAATCCTGCCATGGGCAGGGACACCTTCCACTGGAACAGGTTGCTCAGAGCTCCATCCAACCTGGACTTGAACACTTCCAGGGACGGGGCATCCAGAGCTTCCCTGGGCAGCCTGTGCCATTGTACAGGTATGCTTTATACATGGCAAACTAAAGCTTTTGCTTCTGCACAGGAACCAAACATGCAACATTGATGTATTCGGACTGATGATACCTGAACATATGTCCTTTGAGGTGACAGAATTTCTCTGTGCTCTTACAGAATCACATTATATATATTCAATTACTGGTACAGTAAAATAGTAATTGCAAGCTTTATAACAAGTACTCTGCTTGAGCTGGGGGGTTGGATAAAGTGACGTCCAGATGTCCCTTTCAGACCTTCAGTGATATTAAGTGTTGTTGGGAGAAAAAGGCAAGTTATCACTTCCTGTGCATTATTCCCTTCCCTTCTCCTTGGCAGGCATGGATTGAAGTTAAGATGAAAGATAGATGATTATCCAAAGCTCTCTTTTACAGTAATTTGAGTTTTTAAGGAAAAAAAGCAATGCTATAAAATACTTTCCTAGCTTATAGGGTAACACCTGGCTGCTACATATGCATGGTGCAGAGTTATGATACATGTTTCTCCTTTCTTTCAAGTCAGTCAGAAGATAAAGTAAGCTGCTCTCAAGCTAAAGTGAAAATTATGAACTAGAGGGTGAAGTTGAAAATACTGCACTGGGTCATGGCAGGAAAAAACCATTCTTATTTATCATGTTGAACTAAACTTTTCTATTGACCCTTAAAAATGTGTCCAACCATGATGGTTATTTCTGCATTGCCACTGAATATTGTCTTTGATTTTATATCTGATCTGGAACTTTTCCTAGACTCAAAGGCTTACAAAATGCATATACTTATACAAAACCTCTAAAAAGATAGAAAATATAGGTCTTAAAATTTTGTATCCATTGATGAGCACCAAATAAATCATAATGCAGTACCAAAAAATTAAACAGCTGTATTAGGTTTTCTACCAGTTAACAGTAAAACAGTGGCAGGCCATGACCATTGCTAGAACAAGTTCTGCCAAGCTAAAGATCTAGAGAGAGGAAAAAACCCAAACATATTCACATCCAAAAAATAAGCATATCATGAGCAAAACTACAAAGGCAAATCCAAAAGAATTTACCAGAAATATTACAGAATTCCAGGCAAGAAACATACAGATATAGCACAGGTCCATCACAGATACAAAAATATATGAAATGTGTATACAATACTGTGAGGTGAGCGTCACAGGCAGGGTATTGTGAATAACCAAAGGATGTTTTTTCATTATATCTGATATCTGTATTTCACTGTCCTTTAATGCTTTGCATTTCCTTCATTGAAAATGGATATATCAAAATTGTGGGACTTGCACAAGTTTGCCACTGCCTGCTAAAGTATCTTCCTCTCTCATTGTCCAACAGGAAATGTCCAAGAGGGGTTTAAAAGAGCTGTTGTATGTTCCAGCTTTGCTGTGGCTGATCAGGATGCAAGGACTGTGGGACACCCACCAAATGAAGAAGGAACTCTTTTCAGGAGCATGTTAAGCTAGCATATACTCAGCTTTTTACATAAATTACAAGAGAAACTTTATCTTTGCTTTGCACAAGAGCTTCCCATTGCTGAACTCCTGTTCTTTACTGAGATAAAAATCCTGGCAGGGAAAGAGAAGTAAAGAACCAGTGATCCCTCCCCACTACCCAAAGAAGCTCCAATACTTTGGCTGCCACATCCAGAGCTGCACGACCTGTTTTTAGCAATTTATATCAATAAAATTTGGCTTTTGAGCCAGGTAAGTGCCCAGAAGCATAATTTCTTCCTTCAAATGAAATAAACAAATCACTACATTTGCACCATCAACTTGCAAGAAGTCATGAGGATTCTATGCAACATCTACTGGGGGACTGTTTGATGCAAAAGAGAATGTGACAGTAAGGAGCATTCTTTTCTGTCCCATTCCTTAATACAAAAAGGTGATAACAAGGCTACAATCGAAATTAATTCTAATGCTTTTTCTTCCTCAGTGATTTTTCCTCTAAGTCTCTGCTAGGACAGATACTGCTGAAGGGCAGTGGGCAAACACATGGATGTATGCTCTGTGCTGCACGACTGAGTAATGTGTTCTGACAGACACACTTGACACAAAACTTTGAAAAATAAGGGGACAGTACTACTGGCTTCCTCTAACTTTCTTCTACTCATAAGTGACAGATCTTCATTGTCTCCCATCTCTGTTGAAATCTGAGCCAGAGTGAGTCAGGGGAGCCTGTGGTGCCACCGGGACTATCAGTTTTACAGATGTGAGCTACTGAAATAAGCGCGTCTAAAATGTTGCACTTTTCTGATGCTTATCTAAGTGAAGGAGTTTTTCTTCATTATGGCTGAGATGCTCTTGCCAACAAGTTTTCTGAAATGGATTTTTTCCTTTAAATTTTACAGGAAAATGTCTTGTATTATGACTCTCTCGGGATACTGAGTAAGTAGGCCATGAGTTCTCATTTACTCTAATGGCCCTTTACAAAATTTTTCATAGGAGGGTGTCTTAATAGACATAAATGCAATAACTAAAGAAAAGAAATATAACGTAAATAGCTGCTTGAGTGTTTCTGGCAACAGTGTCTTGTCTGTGGCCATTGAGGGATAACAAGGGGAAGGAAAGATAAAAAGCTTTCTTTACTAGAGAAAGCATGCTGTGTTGTGAAAATGCTCTCTGGAGTTGTCATTTACTATTTTTTTAAGCAAAGTTTTAAAAAAAAGATTCCTTGCAGAATCAAACTATCCCTAAGCAGACTTCAGTAGCATTTCTAATATGCCTAAAGAGTTACAGCTACAGCTGCTTTTTTCATGTATTTACTCAGACACCATAGTAAAAGGTATTTTTTTAGCATTGCCTCCTTCTATGGGAAGCCCCAGAAAAATGCAGGCAGAGAGATCCCAGTCCTCCTGTGCCTTGAGAGGGAAAGGCTGCACTGTGGTGTTCAGCACTGCACCCAGGTTTTCAACAGACTTGGGGAAATAAGTTTCTTTGTCCTAGTTTCCTCCACTCAAACTGACAGCAGATTTACTGAACATGTCTCTTGGAGGAGTTTCTAAGAACCTCTGCAGATTAATTAAGATTGATGTGAGTATTGAGAACATACACTTATGTGTGGTTTCAGTACTGCTATTACATAAAAGGAGAAATTATTTTAATTGCTTCATTTAGGAGAATTCAAAATCATGCTGTGCACATACCACAGAGACCTGAGAAATTTTTGCATCTTTATAGTGGATGACAACTCTAAGCAGAGTACTGTAGCCAGCAGATATGGAAAAGAGTCAAACTATATTGGGATTGTATTTAAATTGAGAAAATATTCAAGGTTTGACAGCATTTTCTTTAAGATGTATGTAAATTCAAACAGAAAAATTTTGAGAAGTAATACTTGGAAACTTATTTAAAATATATAATTATTTTATAGCATTAGCTATGAGAAGAGCAGTTTAATATTATACGTGCTGCCAGGGTATAGTGCATGTTTTTACTTGAAAATGTTAGACTGCTACAGCTGCAAATTCCAGCAGAATCCTGCTTGGTAGGGTATAGCTTTTCCCAGTATTAAAACATCTGCCTTTGGGGATACAACTTCCATCAGGCAGATTAAATCCGAATGGATCAAGATCAGGCTGCAAATTTATACAGACATTGCACATACTTGCTCCATTAGTGCAGTAGCATGGCAGTCACCTAATATGAACCAAACTTAAAATTCAGGAGTTCTAATTTTAGTGACTTTGATGTTTTTGGTGGTGTGGGTTTTTTTTTGTTTTGTTTTGTTTTTATTTTTGTTTGGTTTTTTTTTTAATATTTGCTATTGGATAAAACACTGTAGAAAAAAATACAGATACAATGCTAAAAAAACCTTTCAGATACAAAATACATCAAGTAGATAGTACAAGAAAAAAAGAGCATATATCAGCAATAAAGAAAATACAGATAGAAATGCTTTAAGTCAGTTTTCTTTATTACAAAAAATGAAGACAGAAGTTGCATGAACTAAAATGAACTTTGAACAACAGATGAAAGACACACAAAGTTACATACATTTCTTGACATTGTGTTTGGAAAGGTGCTGAGGGACATCACAGTTATACCATGCACACATTCTTCAGGGAAAAAGCAGAGATGACAACAAGTGCTGTATGCATGAAAAAAATCAGTGGAGCAAAATGGTAGTGGATTATGAACAAGATAAAAATAAGCAATGTTTCACAAATTAAAATTAACAACTTTAAACCTAGATTTTTTCCTTGCTTTTCACACTGTTTTTGAAAACAGAAACTTACAGATGTTGCAGTGTATCCAATATTTTTCACAGAATTAGTTTTTAGTGCATTGTATGTATTTTCATTTGTAATGCTGTTGCAAACATACGCTGACAAAGATTTATTTTGCTTCTATTACACTTATGTATTAATGCACTTAATATATGCATTAAAATTAAAATTTTATTTAAATAAAATATGCAGTGGAAATTGCCTCTACAAAAATGTTAAACACGTAAAGCTTACGTACAGCTACTGTTTCTAAACAGGCAAAGTTGGTTGATCTCTACACTTGATATTTGATGCCAGCTTTATATTAAGATGCCATTGACATTAAAGGGAAAAGGTGACTTTCCATCACTTCTACATTATGTTGGATAAATATGTAGCAATGACAAACTGAACATTCCTTATATGCCTGAAGAAAATGAATGGATGAAGTAAATGTGATAAGCATAAATGAGCCCTAAACGTAGCAAAGATTTCAGTGATGCCATTATAGGCCTCAGAAGCTACATTTCTCTCTATAATATTCAACTCGCATCCTAAAAGCAATATTTATTTTCTTTTTCCTTTGCTCCTAAAATTCCTGAAAAAATGAAAAAATCAGAAATCATCAACATACTGGACAATAGGTAGAGAATTGGCAACTATCAGCACAATCACAAATTGTATATGAATCTCCATTATGTCTTTTAAAAAAACCCAGACTGTACTTTCAGGCTTAATTAGTTTAACTTCACATTTGCATACACATTTGAGTGGTGCCTATGGAGGTTTCCATGATGGAAAGAGAGTACATGGTAAGACCCTGAAAACTGACTGATTATTGGTCATAAGGTTACGTGTGTAATTAAATCACCATATCTGTTTATCTTTTAAATAACTATTTTTCACATGCATATCATATTTTTTTGCATCAGTTCTTGGCCTTATACTTCCACAAGAAAATTAAATGGAATGTTATTTTGTTATTTGGTAATAGTATGTTTTGTACACCTCATAAAACCACTCAGAAGTGAATTTTATTCACAATGTATACAATATACATGCCTATTTCTGGGCAATATTTTTCCTATTTAGAGAGTCAACAATTTATATTATAATAACCCTGCGGCAGTAAATAAAGGATTGCATTTGAAGATGTATTATGCAAATACTTTGATTTGTGAGCAATTTGTAAATGTTAGGAACTTGTCAAAACTCTGGAAAGAAGAAAGACAACATATAAAATCTGATTAGGAAAGAAGTCAGGCTTAGAATCTAAAGGTTGTAAATCAGAACATTTTAAAAATACTGTTCCTTAGAGATAGAGATCACAGAATAATCATTACCCTTTTTAAGTTTCTGTGCCACCAATTTGGATTTAAGGCATAAGTTCAGCATAGAATATTTTAGGACTTCAGTCTTACAGACAGTTTAATATTAGCATTTCAAAATATGTGACAATGTTAAAAAAATGGTAACATTTTACAATGTCAGTCATGAGACCTAAAATCCCTTTTACAATTACAACATTTAAAGGAACAAATTTACTTATCTAACATTTAAATACTAATGTCAGCAGTATATTGAATTCAATTTGTGAAGACATATTTATCATTTTAATAGAGTTTAAATTACAATTTTAAGCTGTTCCGTCTATACCTATGAATTATAATTTAATTTGAAAATGTCTCTGTTCATTTCTTTCTCACTCTTGTCTGTAAGAAGCCAGGAGTTCAAAATCTTCTGTATATTCCCACAGATTGTCCAAAATACTGTGAAATAATCTCACTCTCATTGTTTTTAAAG
This sequence comes from Gymnorhina tibicen, assembly GCA_013399875.1. NCBI lineage: Eukaryota > Metazoa > Chordata > Aves > Passeriformes > Artamidae > Gymnorhina > Gymnorhina tibicen. Next base: position 846,891 of record VXAZ01001997.1, on the reverse strand, counting down.
ATACAATTATAAAACACTCATAAAGAGAACTACAAACAAAGCTGTTTTATTTATTCTTCTGAGGAGATATATGACAACCCAAGGACATTATTCTCTTCCACTTCTTCTTTCTCATTACATAGGTTTTGGGTCACTGCCCAGAACTGCCTGGCTCTGCAGTCACATAATCCCTATAATATTGGCTTAACTCATCCTCTTCAGAATTTGATGGGAAGAGGAGGGCCAAAAGAAAAGGATCACATTCAAAGTACTTGATAACCTCAAAATACAAAGCACAGAATAATTTAAGTTGGAGCAGACCTAAAATTTCTCTCAGTTAATGGAGGAAATTTATGTAGATTCCAGATGAAGCTACTATCAGTTGGAAAAAAAAGATAAGTGATCCAAATTTGTCTCTTTATCCCACTGGCATTGTGACACTCAGGATCAAAGCCAACTTGCCATTTATAATGTATATTTAGCTTCTAAAATTTCTCAAGGCTTTTCATTATCTCCTTCCCAGTATGTTTGGAGAGTTCACAGTCTATCAGTCTCTGTGCCCTAATTCCTATCTTGTCTTCTTATATACTTATCTGCAGTGTTAGAATGACTTGCTAAGATAATAAATTTATAGCTCATAAAGAGCTCTTCAAATGTCTAACCAGAGCAGAAAAATTATATGGGAATTTTCATTTTTCTGCTTTTATGCATACCTGTAGTAGTGTCCTGTCTTGCTTTATTAAAAAAAATAAGAGTGATGAGTATATGGAAGGTGAAAATATGTTAGACAACATTTAGTAGAATAGCATTAAGGTTTCAAATTTTAGAAAATTAGGAAAATGCTACAAAATAAGGAAATACTGGGATCAGACCATCTGTGCAACTTTGTAAGACCCTATTCTGTTTTTCATTTTATGAGACAATGTGTTAGTCAAGACTCTTTAATCCAATGGCAGGTGCTCATTAGTTTTGATTGGATCTGCAATTTGGTTTTCTTTACTGTTCAGAACAGCAACTATATGTCACAAGAGAAGATTCTGTTCCCTCATGTGCATGCAGTGCCTGTCTTACAATGGGATCAGAATGCAAAAGGGATGTTACCGCAAAGAGGAGCCCCTAGGAGGAATTTCCTGCTCCCCGGACTAAAAGGGAATCCCAGTGTTTGTGCACAACTGAGCTCCTGCAGACTGAGAAGGATCTCCCAGCAGCAGTTTGTAGTGTGCTAGTGCTGTGCGTTTCTTTCCCCCTTAGCATCTACTGCAGCACCTACTTACTAAATATTAGCCAGACATCAGATCTTTGATGGTAAGTAGAGATATCCTTGCAGTTCCTTCTGTTTTGTTACCACAGAAAGCAAGTGACAATAGTGACAACAACGAACATTTTCACTCTCTGGGTTTTCAAAATGGTAAGAGGAGAAAAATAAAACCTCTTGCAAAAGTTCCTGCCCAAGGTGATCCTTTCACTAAAAATACATTTAGCATTAGCAACAGCACTTGTCTGAGTTATACTCAATTGAAAATATGTTCTCAGATCTGAAAGTTTTTGGTTACTTATGTGTAGCTAGTAATTCCAAATCTGCTGTAATACAGTTAAAATGAAAAATTTCATTGAAAATATTATCCAGTCTTCATTAGTTACTGCGTCTTGGTTCAATAAGAACTTAATCATTTAAAAAATAAATAGTTTATATTGGAAGAATAACACCTATACAACTAAATTACAAAGCCAATACATATATTCACATTGTTTGTGCATGGAAAAATGGGCTTTCACCTGACTGACCTTAAATAGGAATCCAAAGTTTCAACTCCTACAAAATTAGAAGAGAGAATGTCTTTCTTTACCATACCATGCCAGGCACTTGTCAATGTAATTAATTTCAAAGTAATGTCAAGACATTAAGTTAAAGTGACAGAACATAGTGGCAGGGGCTATGTATGGGATAGTGGCTCAGCTTTACACAGTGGGAGATTTTCTGCAGATCACAATGAAACCAATGTTTTTTACATAGCAATCTTTTTAATTCCACCTACTTTATTACACTAAATATGTGAATTATTTAAAAAATTATTTCTGTCCATAAATTAGTCTGTAGACTTACACACATGCATTCTGAAGACATCTTACTTGTGACATAGTACAGTTTTCTAAAATGACTGTTATCTGGTTTAGATGAGGAGAGGTTTTATTAATGATGTTCTAAAGTAAAGACTTCCAGAAATATTATGAAACTGGCAAAAATCAACATAATCAATATTTCTTAAAAATAAGAAAGTCCCTTAACTGAGTGAAGATACACAGATACCTAAACTTGACCAATTAATTTCCAAGTTGTAAGATGATTTTTTTCAACACCAAAAGGTATGAACTATAAGGAGGAAGAAAATCGACATGTACAGTTAATTTATAATTTTTTTTTAATTTATTAACAATTTGAAGGGAACTGTCTTAAAATAAATATTTAATTCTACCTTAGCTTTAAAGTGCATTGCTTTCTTGGGTTATTCTGTAAGCAACAGAGAAATGAACCATAATCTTAGAAAACTACATAAATTTTAAAATCAAATATATGCAATAAAATATCTATGTGGACCCTGACTAAATAAAATTCTTCTCCTGAGGTTTTGTAGACACTTCTGCAGAGCTCATAAGCCATGCTTTTAATGTGTAAAACATGAAAAAATGCTTTTTCCATTTTTACTACAGGTCAAAATTGCACCCCTGGGGCTTCGAAGTCCAACAGATGCCATGAAACGAAATGTGGCACCTTTGCAGTTACAAGAAGTGACTTTGATGGGCAGGGACCTATTTTATGTCCTGAGGCATGGCAGTGGAGAAGCACAGAAAAAGTATTTGAAATGAAACACTACCAACTAAAAAAATTCATAAATAATTAGTTAGGGAAGAAATGCTTGTTAAAATCCATTAGAAAGTACAAAACATGTCTATATCACAGAACCATAGAATGGCCTGGGTTGGAAGAGACATTAAAGATCATCCAACCCTCTGCTGTGGACAGGGACACCTTCCACTAGACCAGATTCCTCAGAGCTCCATCTAGCCTGGACTTGAACATGTTTTATTAAGCATAAAGTTTTAAGTACCTTGTGTCTGGAACCAGTGCAAGGAGAACCCTTTGGAAAGGATTAATACACAATAAAAAAACTCTCCTGAAAGATGAATTGATGGTATACCTGGAAAGCCATGTGACTGACAATGGTAAGGTCTCTGCATGGATTTCTTATAATCAATGAGAAAACAGAATCAAATCACGTTGATCAAATTCAGTAAGTCAGATTCTCCATGTTCTTTCAGACTGGAGTGTCAAGCATCATCTGTTGAATTTGTCACAAAACTCACCAGGTTTCCAAAAAGCCAGATGAAGAATTTTGCACACACAGATTGAAGTAATTACACTGTTTAGGATCCTGACTAGGAATGGAAACTTTGGAAGAGCTATAGAAAAGTACAAATATTTTACGGTCTGTGTTTATTTTCCCACAAATAAAAAATTAAGAGGGATAGGAAGAATACATATTGCTTGCCTTATCAACAGTATAAAAACATGCACCAGAAACTTATGACTACACTGAGAGAGAAAACAGCAGCATTCAGCTGCAGGGACTGGCCTCCATTTTCACGTCTAGTAGCTTCACAGCATCTATCTGTGTGGATAAGAATTGTTATAGAAAATTAAGAGTGTGAAAAAGAAGTAAATTTTAGAAAAAAAAGTGAAAAAGTTGAGAAAACATGAAAAAGAAAGTATCAAAAGGAAAAAAAAGTGACAGTGGGAAAGAAAAAAGAAAAAAAATTAATATTTACATTGTGCCAAAGACAGTCACTTGAAAGACATTACCTTAGAAGAAACATCAAATTATGATTAAAGCATAGATGGAATGGTAACAATTGAAGTACCCCAGCCAAATCTGTATGATATAGTACTGAAACTGTGGAAAGGGTGTACCTCCATAGCAGCAATGTGGTCCTGCACATCAGTCAAAGTGGCAAACTGTTTGGGCTAATCCTAAAACAATTTATTTAAGTGCTTAACCTGAAGCATGTTTCTTGCTTCCCCTTGAGACAATTCAGCCAAGCCCAATCTAAATACAATTTTTTATGTGACTTTTTGCTGAGGGTACTTGAAACTCACAAAACTGCCATGTAACACCTATCAGAAGTAGTCACTACTGATTATTTAAAGCAAGGAGTATTTAAAGCAAGGAGAAACACCAGCCCATAGGCTGAAAGGAGAAACTAGAACTGTGTCAATAATTACAGAAAAAGAAGGTTCCAATCATACACAAGAAGAGACAAACTGGTGTATCTGTTTCTCCTTGCTAATGGCTCCATCTTGTTCCTGAATTATTGTAGGAGTTCACACTGGGCTGTGAAAACTGGTTTCAATAATGTGGACACAGGTCCAATTAAAATATGAATGACCCATTCAATTAGCACATGCAGCTGGGTAATTAGATATTGACTTTAATACTGGGGTGGGAACAAGGTAGCTTCTTAGACATTCATGTCCTCACAGTATGTCTGGTTACAATTACAAAGTTTGAATATATTTTTTCCACAAATATTTACATTGAAGGTTCACTTTTTGGCAAATAATACAGTCAAATTTATGCATTATATAGTGTATTGACTAGATTTTTTTTCCAGCTCCTGTGACACAATAATTATATTTATAGTGACTACTATCAGTGTTGAACTAATATTTTGAAAGATACTTCAAAAGAAATTAAAATGTAGAAAACCTTGTGCAGTATAAGCAATAACCTTGGTTAAATCTTTACTTTAAAACTGATTTTTAAGAAATTCTAATGGAAGCAGATGAAAACTATAAAGCTAAATATAGTCTTGTATGTATAATATTTAACCAATGCATTATCTTCTTATCACACAAATGTCCCTGTTCATGCATGAGTAAACGTGTGATAACTACCACACATAGATAACTATCAAGTAGAAAAGGCAGCAATATAAATAAGTTAATAACAATTATGGACATTATTCCATTCTCGCCCATATTTCTACTGTGGTGTTTTCAATGATACATATTGTGTTCAAGCCGTTCAAAATCCGCAACCAGTTCTTTTTCTTAAGACTTAATAGTTTGGTCCATATACTCATGGAAAAAACCCACAAACCTTGAGCACATTAAACTTCCACATTTACTTTAATAACTCAGCTTTTAAATATTTTTAGAGAATATACCTAAGCATTTCATCTTTTAATTGGCACTCAGGGTTATTTTAATTATAAAGCATCATAATGCTAGCAATTACCTACAACAAATAATAAGGGTTAGAGTACCATGCTTGTAAAATGTAGCCTTGCACTTCAACATTCAACATCTGTAGTGATTTTCTTTTTTCCTCATAGTATTCAAAAAGATAAGCAAACTAAAATTCATATGATAAAAAAAATTAAATTCCTTTTCAAGCAGAAATTCTGAGAATACAGAATAGTTCCTTGGTTGCTGCTTTTCTGCTACTCAGTGGTAGTTACTGTCTGTGATAGCTGTACCATAAGAATTAGATTTTATAAAAAAAGAGTGTATTTTTTTCCCTATTAACATCTTTGATGGTACAGATAGTGCAAGCCTTTTTGCCTCTCTCTCTGATTCATATCAAATAAGTTCTATCAATTTTAGTGAGGGATTTCTATCCCTTTTCATGTAATAACTTTAGTCTTTGCAGGAAATGGAGCAAAAAGCTGGTTTTAGCCTAGAGCAAGAACATGCCCTATCACTTTCAACAATGATCATCTCCAGGATTTAATGAGAAATGGCTCTTATTCAGCAAATTCTAATATTGGTTTACAAAACAAAACCAAATAGGTTTTGTAGGGGCTGTTATCTTTCTGAAGTTTTGCATATTAATTAATCTGATTGGTGTGATTCCTACCAACTTCTTTTCTCAAAGCAGGAGATCTCAAAGATACATTTCAACTCTTTATTCTCTTCAGAAAATAAAATAACAAAATTATTCTTCCATCACAGCAATACCGACTGAAGAATTTACTTTACACTTTTAGCTCAGGATTATGATCTGAACAAAAAGTCAGACAAAAGCCTTCATTTTCAAGTTCTGATTTTGGAATTACAATATCCTTCAGCCTATGAGAAAATGAGTCAGGTAACTTCAAAAGGATAATGCTGCAGCTCTTCCTTGCCTTGGGAATATGATCAGAGCTCCAAGGAGACTGGCATCCCACAGGCTTTCCTTTTTGACTCCTGCATTTTGTTCTTCATTTTAGATTTAGCTAAAACCTTAACTAGTCAGATCTGTAGAGACAGACTGAGAAATCCTGTAATGCACAAAGTTGTACAAAAGAGATACTAATTATCAACTTAAAATTTCAGATCCTTGGAATGGGAATTTTACCTGTGAAAATCTTTCAAACTTCTGTGTTTTTCCTTTTCTTTTGTGGTTTAAATTTACTGCTGCTATCCAGGTTGGTGTAAGGATCAAGGGTCAGAAAGTTTCAACTGCTCTTTTCCAAATCATTCCAATTGTTAGAAGCGTGTGAGGGTTTAATACAATATTTTGCCTACGCTGCTACAGAGAATTTTACTTCTATTCTCAGATAACACTTTATAAAAAATTACAGGAATATTTTAATTTTGAAGCCTCCATTCTCTGACAAATTTAGTGAAATTGCCAACTATACTCAAGAAGCTGCAAACTGATGGATGTTTGTACATGTACATGTACATGCACACATGCGCACACACACGGAGAGGCAGTGTAGTTGCAAACCATAGGCTTAAAATCAGGCCAAGCCTGAAAAATTCTACACTCTTTTTATGGAGATTTAAGCAGGCTATTTGTAAGCCACAAGTAATGACATTTGGTTCTGGCTCAAGTACCTACCTTTCTAGCTTTTTCCGTGGAAAGACAATACAGAAGACCAAAAGTCCCCACAATTCTCCTAATTTAACTTTTAATGATGAAACATAACTTTTCCTAGAATTAAGAATAGGTACCAGAATCCAAATAGGGGGTCAATACGGGGTTTAAATCCTGTTAAACAATATCAATGATTTGGATTATGGGGCACAGAGTACCCTCAGCAACTTTTCTGATGACAGACATCTCAGGTGGTGAACCAGAGGGTTGTGTTGCCACCCAGAGGGACCTCGACAGGCTGGAGAAATGGGCTGACAGGAACATCAGGAAGTTCAACAAGAGGAAGTGCAAACCTCTGCCTCTGAGAAAGAGCAATCCTGGTCACCTAAGGGCCAGGCAGATGGAAAGCAGCTTTGCAGAAAAGGCCCTGAGGATGCTGTTGGACACCACGTTTAACAAGAGGCAGCAATGTGCTCTCGAGGCAAGAAAGGTTAATGGAAATGACAGCAGAGGCCTTGGCCATGCAATCCTGCTTTCATGTAATACGCTGACCTTGAGGCTTGGTTGTAATCACATAAAGTCTGATTTCAAACAGATACGAAATGATTTAAAATCTAGGGAAAGTGCTTCAAAGGACACAAGAGCCATTCAGTTTGGAAGTTTGCCCGTAGGAATGGCCCGTCAACAAAGGTTATATACTTTTGTGGTGGAGAACAGAACATGAGTGAGGAAGGTGACTTTTTGGCTTCTCTTAGTGGATGCATGGTTGGGGCGAGTCAACCCGTCAGAGGAAAGAGGCTATTCCCTTCAGAGCTAGGGAAACTGTGCCCCAGGGCACCCACGCAGCCCAAGGGTTGAAGGGATGTGAGAGAGAGGGTGCAGCAAGGGAGTCTGCTCTTTGATAGCAAGAGGTGACAGGAACAAAAACCTACCCCAGCTTCACAGATGGGATCATACGGCATTTATTTCCATCCCCAAAAAGTCATCTAATTGCTTGACAGAGCAGAATTTGAGGAAAATACTTGCCTTGAAAAAAAATTGTGAGAATCAGGGAAACTTGTTTCTGTTTTGCTGTAATTAGTAATTTTGAGTTTCTGGATGAAAAACTTTATCCTAGCTTCTATTCTAACAAAACACTGTCCATATATCTCAAAAGCTCTAGTAATACATCATAAAAAGTGTATACATAAATGCAAACCCAAATATATACACAGATACCTGAAGCAATGATAAGAGCTACTTTTATTTTTCATTCACATTAAGACCACTGCAGATCCTGTTGTATTTTTGTAAAAACTACTGATAAAAATCATGTTTGACATGGTGATTATCATCTTTTCCACTGGTGGTGATGAGAGAAAATACTATATATTATTGTGCCTCTTTTGCCTTCCACTATATGATTTAAAATGTGCACGGAAAAAAAATAAATGAGATGTTCAAGGGATTAAAACATATCCAGGCATGGAAATAAAAAATTACTCTTACAGTTCATGCAGTACTGGAATCAAAAAAACCTCCCTCAAACAACCAATATCACAAAGTGAGAAAAATGGATCTAAGAGGTTTGTGTTATCCCCAAATGTTTTTTCCATTTGCCCGCTATTGCACTAAGTTATTAACTTCTAGTGAAGAAAAAAACTGTCATAAAACACAACTTGTAACCATTTTTAATATATCTACTGGCCTTTCAAAGTAACAGCACTGACTGGATAAAAGCCTTTGAAAGATGGCACCTGCATAAATCTGCTGCTAATTTCTGAAAATATATTTAACACTTGCAGAAAGTATCTTTTTTAGCACCTTCATCCATCTTCTTTTAAGTCTTAGTATAAACCTGTACATGTGTTTTTAGGCTGCAACAGTAATGGTTCAGAATGACAATGGATTTGGACACTTTTGTAGCAGCTGTGGGATACAAAGACAGGATCTCTGTCTTCTCCCTGTAGAGAAGGAGTGAAAGGGCCCATACAAATGGGCTGTAGAGTCATCTCTGGGGGCTAATGGACTTCCCCTGTTCCCAGGGGATTTTATGGCTGCAGAGGTTAGTCCATGCTCTCCTAACATGGATAAAGAGCTAAAGCACAGAGTTCCCTTGAGAATCCCACAGGACTAGAAGCTTAACAGTATAGAGAAGCCAGAATAAAATTTTCTAAAATATTACAAATCAGCACTAAAAGTGTGATAAATACTTCACTCAGAGGCAAATACACTGAGCTTAGAGTTGTACCTGCCTGTACAAGTGTTGCCAACTGACATCCCTAATGATATTTTGGTACACATAAAATACTACATTTAAGACTGTGTCACTCTTTCTTCAAGCATTATTCTAAAATCCATGTTCATATGCCTAAGTGAAATGTGAAATACAGATATAGAATTGTGACCACAAAAAATAACTCAAAAAAGTAGGAAAGAAAATGGGGTGTGTATATATAGCTGTAGATATAATATTCACTTTTATATATATATATATATGTATATGCATACATGAATAAATTTATACATACGCTTACATAAAGGAAAAAAGCTTTAAGAAGGTTTTCTGGGTATTTCTCAAAGTCAGTACAAGTTTCCGTTGATAAACCCTTCAGAAAACCAGGAAACTTTCATTAAAAGGATTACAAATTCTGAGGAACTAATCACAAACGTGAGTGACTCAGAGAATGGGTACTGTGTTACAGGCCTAGGAGCAGACATTATGAAATAAAGTAGATCTACAGTTGGAGGCGGCTGAGGCCAACCATGTGAAAATTTAAAGGAATGTCTGTCTCATTTATGCACCTCCCTTATGCTAGAGAGCAATTTGCAGCCTCAAGCTCCTTCCCAGACCTAAGACTATTACTGGAAGATCATCATATTGTATTATCACGGAATTTGACTTGCAGCCAGGAGCTGGTACTTGCACACTTCCCTAGGAAGCAGAAGCTGGTGATTCAGTGCCCACAGGAGTTGCGTATTCACATAAGCAGAGTTTTGGTTTCCAGTTTCTGTCCCTAGGGATTACTACTTCTGCCTGATATCCAGTGGCTTTTGAAAGCACAAACAAGCTCCTTCTGCAGCATTTAGAAGCAAAGTTTTATTTCTTGTGGCAACTCCTATTTCCCTGTTAAGCACCCACAACCAACATATCCTTGCCTCCATCTCCCTTCAGTTCTCTCATTTACTGCATTCGTTTGCCCACACTTCACCAGGATATTATGTTATATATATTTAACCAACAAGGTACTTAGGGGATCCCAAAATTCCCTTGGGAAAAGTAATATACATGAGATTGCATACATAGGGTCTACAGATTTATTTCTGTTTAAATTTAGAGCCAGACATAAATACTCAGTTCAGCTGAAGTGCCACAGATTTAGGCAAATACAGATGAAAACCTTCAGGAGTTTTAGAGGCTTTTCTAATAATTACAATAATAATATGAAAGGAAACCTCAGTTACTGTAGCTACCACGTGAGTACAGGAAAAATGATGCAGATTTCATTCAAAAGTCTATCCAGTTTCATTCTTGTTGCCTATGTTCTTTTTCACACTCATCTGTAGATGCCTACCTGTTAATACCTAAGCCTCAAACAAATAGGGATCATCAGAGTTAACTGACATCAGAAATTTCTGCTCAAAATTAAGCATTTTATACACAAAATCTAACAAGTTTTAATAGATTAAATTCATATTTTTGCAGCATTATGTATATATGTATTATTATATTGTGATAATTATATTATGCCATTTCAAAACAAGATAGTCATGCTGACTCATGAATATGAACATTAATGTTCCACTGATTCTAAGTGTCTTTTGACATACTTTTAAAAATTGCCTACAGAATGTTCTTATGATGGGAATTTCACACTCTTTTTCAGGCTTTGAAAAAAACAGTTGTCAAGGAAACTGATTAGTTCCACAATCATAATTGCAGTAATGATTCATACAAAGAAGACTTGAAGTTAAATAGTGTAACAGACTTCTTACAACTACTTAGAGGTTATGGGAGAGCACTGAAAGGAAAAAGCCCCTAAGTACCCATAAAACTGTTTTTAGAGAGAAAATCTTCTATCTTCTGAAATTAAATTAACTAAGCTACTTTTTACTTGAATGTCTAGAGACCACCTATATTATAGTTTACAGAGGAAAATTAAATTTCTCTGTTACAGCAGCTGTGGCAATAAGATGGAATAGTTTATATAATTATAACAGGCTAAAGTTAGACTGCATTGCAAAAGAAGTAAGAATTTTGTTTCAAATATACAAAATTGAAAAATGGCTTATCCCTTCCCTTAGTGAGTTTTTACATATTTTTCTGCTTGACAAATATTTTTATTTCCTTGGGACAATAAGTTTCCCTACATTTCTTTTTCCCTTCTCTTTTCAATCATGGGAAATTTTATTTCTGAATGATGGCAATCACAAGGCCCTGCCTGTTTCGAAACAAGCACACAGAACCTATTGAGACCCTGAATTTCAATCAAGATGCAAATCAACTTTACTTCAATTCAAGTGCATAAAACAAATAACTGTACTAGAACTGGATCTGAGTTTATGAATAAATTACAAATGTGTTTTCTTATCTATAAATAAAAGGTAACAATGCTTCCAATATTAAAAAAATTGCTATGAAATATTAAAAAATGTTGCAAAAATCTTGAGATAACTTTCCTGAAAATATATTTGAAGAAAACTCACAACAGACAAGAAAAAAAATAGCCAGTTATTTCAAAATTTTCTGATGGCACACTAGTCCCTGAGTCATTCCAGTTCATTGGCACTGTATCAATGCTAGATCAATGCTAGTCAGGTGTTCAGATTGAAATACAGGTATTGATACAGTTCCAATTTTAATATATTTGCCATTATATTTATTTGGCAAGTTTTTTATTGATCTTAATACTCTAACAGTTTGAAAAATGGGAGTCAGAAAATACTATGTTAGATGATTTAGAACCTGATTTTTCCAGTGGTAATGATGACACTGATATAATTTGGAAATTATTATTAAAGATAGCAGCTCATAATTTTAATTAAAAGTTTGAAATCTCTTCCTCATAACATTTGCATTATAAAAATTAAAATTACCTATAATACTTCAGAAATTACCTTATTTTAGGTTTATTGTTAACTAAATAATTTTTTATTGTTGCATCAAAATAAAGCCTTCTATCGGGAAACATTAAAACTCATACGCTCACTCTTAACTAAAATGCAGTTCTTCTTAAATGGAATTTCAAACCTTCCTATTTACGCACTTAAAAATATGACCAAAGCTTCTACAGATTTCATATTTTGTAAGTCATAGAAGACTGTTTGGTCACCATGTTAGGTTTTATCATTCAGACAGTATCTAAACTGTTGCGGTGGCCCAGCCCACTTCGGGGCTGGATGACATTCAGTGGGTGGATTTCCCCGCCTATGACTCCGACCCGGGGGGCGGGTCGGGGCCGGAGAGCCACCACCCACTGGGTGTTGCCCCTGTGGCATCTCCTCCCTTCTTTCCAGACCCTTCTTCTGTTCCCCATTCTCTATTGGTTGCCTGTTATCATGTTTATTCATTACCCTTGTTGCATATGTAATATGGTCTGGAAAGTTCTTTTTTCCTTGGTTATCGATTGGTTCTTGTTTGTAAGTCCCTCCTTTGTATCTCCCCGATTTGTTGCCTGTCACTCCCCATCAATCCCCTATTGGTCTGTACCCCTTGTTCCTCCCCTTTTTGGTACCCCTTAAAAGGGGGCTTCGGGCCCCTCTCATTGCCTTTTCCTTGGCGCGCGCCCTTCCACTCGGTCCCTTGCCACCTTGTTTCTCCTTCGCGGGACAATAAAGTTGGAACTTAGAGCACAAGTAAGAGGTCCCTCGGCCCTTCACTGCCTCTCAGTTGCTCGGCAACAGCGGTGCTGCAGCCTGCCTGCTTGTGGGTCTCCTGCAGGGAGCCACCAGCTGCTGACAGGGCAGGTGCTTTCTCTCCCGTCGACCGGGACACCAGACCTTGTCGCCTGCCAAGGCCACCGGGCGGCCAGCGGCCAGAGTGACACTAAACAAGTCTATTTGAAGTCTTAACTTCATCAGACACTAAAATAGATGCCTTTATTATATGTGTAGCTCAAAGCACATGTAGAGATGGGACTGAAATCAGGAATTCTAGCAAATAACTGGCTTAACCAGACAACAGGCAGTACAAGGCAACTTAAAAAGCAGGTGTATCTTAAATATTGCATTTCTTGTTAAGTGCCATCAACAGGGTTGAAGAATCAATGCTTCTTCTATACTTAAAAATTGCTTTGTTATTAAGAGAAAAGGGTCCCAATACTAGGACACAGGGTCCCATTTCAGGCTCCTGAATCAAATTTTTGCTGATAATAAAGTCTGGGGTCTCATGTTTTTTCAGTTTAAGACTTTAGTTGCCTTATGTTCAAATACACACAGTGTACTATGAGTTGGAAATAATTCATAGAGAGAAAACACAATGAAATTAACTTACCTGTAATAATGTTGGGCTTCGGTGGCATGCTGAATTCATACAATGTTGGTTCAGAATAACCCAGTCTGTTGGCAGCTGTAATTTGTACTTCGTAACCCATGGTCCACTGAAGATGCTCTAAGATGATGTGGTCTCTGCTACCCTGTACTTTTTTCTCCAGCCACTGGTCTTCCTTATCTTTCTGTAAAGATGAAAATATTTGTTTCAGTTCTCCCGAACTCTTGTATTATTTGTCTAAAGTCTGTATCTACATGATGCATAAAAATACGGAGTTTCCTTTACAGAGGTTATGAACATTGAAATAATCTAATTTTGGAGTTCTGAATACTCAGGCTTTTTATAATTTTGACCACTCCTTATCATGTTCTCACAGTGTGAACACTGTGAGAATTCTCACAAAGAATTTTGTGGTCAATCCTTTTAAACATTTTGGCTTCAACTTATTCTTTGCTCAAATACTGGTTTTTATCTTATAGAACAGCAGGCTAATAATTTCTATAATAAAATACTAAGAATAAATTATGTAAGAAGTTTATTTTATACAGGCATTTAAATTACATTTTGATCGATGTTCATTCAAAGAAACTTGCCATTAAACCCAGTCTTTAATTGTTCATGAGTCCAGCTGTGCTTATATCATACATTAGTTATTTAATGAACATACACACTAATTGTAGCAATATAGGAACATTTTGCAAACCCGGTTGTAAGCAAGAATATAAACATCACTGAGAAAGTATGAAGTACTATGTCTAAACCTGTGAGAGGATACATGCAAATCTTTAAGAGGGTGTTCTAGACAAAAAGGGATTCTCATAATTTCTCATAGTTCAGGTAATTAAGACATCTATACAAAGGGAACAAATGAGGACTTAGGTTGCAAACTCAGTTCTGGCATTTCATAAATCTGGAGTTCTTACCTTTGCAATTGCTCCTTTGAGCGCATAATGCATTTAATTATTTTTTATATACGTAGAAATTACACAGTTACTAATGGATAGAAGGATAAAACAATATATACTGTCACACAATAAAGTCTTCTTGATCAAAGGACAACCAATAACAGTCAGTAAGAATCCATGCAGGCCTACTCTCATGAGACACTGAGGTACAATAACATGGCAAAAAATATGTCCTGAGAGACAAATCCTGGCTATCCGACCCATACAGCAACACAGACCCAATCAATGGGTATAAATCATATGGGAAAATAGAAAGCCAAACAAACTTACAATACCTTGAAGTATAACTTTTTAGCTGCACACTACTCAGAAGCTTGTATTTAGGCTCTTTGCTGAAGCATCTTGCTCTTTGCTGATACAGGTTTCAGAGAAAATAGCATCTAATTTAGAGAGTTCAGGGACCAATCATGCTCCTTATGACTTACTTTTTTTTTGTCCCCAGTCTTCAGAAAATAGAAGACAGACTTAAACTCCCTGATATGCACTGCTGCAATAATTTATTTGTTATTAGCTCTGAGGCTGACAATTTTTCCATACTGACTTCACCTTTTCATAAACTTTCTTGCTTTTTCTGCATTAGCTTTGGTATTGTCACATGATAGTTCTGCGAATGATTAAAATCCAACAAAACTTGTTTTCAGGAATATTTGCATCCGGGTGAAAGTTCCTACTTGGTGCAGTGATAGACTAATGAAAAAAGTCAGAATGTAGAGCCATTAAAAATAATGAAAAAAACTAAATACACTGGAGTAAAAACAGTTTGTTCATAATACAGTGAAAATGGTATGTCCCATATCCTGATGGATACATTCCATTGCAATCACCTGACTTGACCCTGAGTGAATCCACTTACACTGTCACTACACTAAACTCCTTTTACCAAATATATTTTTGCATAGCACTGCTGAAATAGAAGGAGCTAATACTGATTGCAACATGTATATGAAAATACTCCTTAGTGATATTAGGAATAGCAATGTTATGTAGCACTGTATTTTAATGGCTGTTTAAATTGGTGAGGTATGGGAGGAGTTAGAAAACACCGAGCTAGATTCCAAAGAATATCAACATGAGAAGAATCAGAAGTTCCCTACATGTTCTCAGTGTTGTGCACAGATACTATGTGAATATACTGGGGAATTCCAAAGGGTTTCAGAAATACAGAAAGACAAAAGATATACTGAATTGGAAACTAAAGATTCAGGCTAATACAGTTCCTGCAGGTGAAAAAGACAGTATTGCAAACAGATATATGACTATATTTTGAAAACAAAGTGCAAAAATCTATGAGATGAATAGAATGATCTTAGGACTTGGAAGGAAAATTGTAAATTTCTGTATGAGGCTGCACTTCTGCAGACAGAAGAACATGTGAAAAGGCAGATGTTTCACAGTTTGGTCAGGTGAAAAATAATGAATGAGCTGAAATGTAACAGGATACCCACATATGCTATGCCAGAGATACCATAATTTAGTTGAAACTGAAGCCAGCTGGGTGAATTGAGATAAATGAAACAAAGTCCGAGCCCTGAGTGCAAAGACAGAAAGCATTTTATGAAGAGTGACAAACGTAAGTTAGGAGGAAGAGGAAGTATCTGGAAAGCAAGGTGTGTTCTAAAGATAAACAGATTAAATCTTCCACAGTACTCTCTGCTTATGGCTTCTTAAAGAAGGAAAATAAAAGAAAAAAAAAAAAGAAAATAACTTCAGTGTCCTTCATTATAGCTGTTATTTCAGCTATATTGCATTTTCAAGTACCTTCTCCTAAGCAGAACTCAGTAATGTGTCCACATTTGATTTACTGTAAGTGTAGAAATGGAAAAAGAGGGATGAGAACACAAATCATGGGTCTGCCAGGTAAATCTTCCCACAAATCTCCCTGTTTAATATAATACCCTTTAAATGGTAGCTTAAGGAGCAGAAGAGAGAACCATAAGAGATCACTTTGTACTTTATTAGGTTGTCCTGTCATTAATACTTAAAATTTATAGAAAGTTCTACATATGCACACTGTTCTACAACAAAAGGAATGAAACTTCTAATTCACAAATGGTAGTCTAATTTGGGTGGTGAGTTAATATAAATATCTTCAGTAATCCTTAATATCAAGCAACAAATGCCCATTTACAGAAATTGTGATGGGATCTGCAACCTTGGCGATTAAACTGTTCCTTTATTTACATCTTATTTTGTTGTATAGTATGCAGAAATACTCCTTTACAATTCTGGGGATTTTACTGCCCACTTCCATTTCTCTTAGATTTTATATTAACACAGAACAAAATCGACCGCAAAATACTCACATCGTTATTTCTTAAATGTGTATATATTGGCTTTATATTGTTTTGGCTTCATATTTTTTCATAATATAAGCATCAGACAAATTTAAGAAGAGTCTAAGATCTAGGTTTTTAAGACAGCTGTGACCTAACCACCTAAAAACCCTGACAAAAACAAAACCAAAACCACTTCCCCCGCAAACAAACAAAACCACAAAAATAACCAAAAACTAAACAAAACAATGTAAAACTCCAGTCTAGCTTGACTTGGCTGCTTCTCAAAACTGAGGGCACGCCTGACAACAGTGGAAGTAAAGCCAATCCACTGTTTAGGCACCAGTTTACTAGTCTAGAAAATAACATCTCTCTCTTTAATGGTCATTCTACATTGTATCCAAAATCACTTTCTCTGGGATCTCACAAAAAAGTGAGAAAAAGTGATTAAACCCCTTCAACTCTTCCCTTATTCTCCATCCTCTCTAAATTGTTGAGCTGAAAGCTCAGCTCAAACAGACTAATTATGGTGGTCCCCATGATAAAAAAATGGACAGGAGATACCACACTGTTTTGAAAGCTGGCGGGAAAAAATATCAAGAAATCCTCGCAGAAGAAAATCTGATAGTTTAAAGCAGTGACTTCACAAGAATTAATTACATTAGGTTGCAGATTTCTAGGTCTGGTTAATATGGGTAATAAAGTTGAGGGGCAAATACTGAACCAAGCCCAAAACAGCTGATAATGTACATGGCGTTAAAAAGCACAGAAAGTCCAAGGATCTGGCAGGTAGATTGGAACCTAGAGGTGCAAAAGCATTTACCTGTTTCTTGGTAGATACTTCAGAGTGGGAATAAATCAGAAATGATCTCCTTAAAAATAGTCTATATTTATAAAGTTTGTTGTAGAACCCACCATAAAGCAACATAATTAACATGTCCTCCATCATCACAGATGATGGAAGAGTGAATGTACTTCAGAGCAAAACAAACTATCAAACTCTTGTCTGCCAAAATTCAGAGTAATCCTTAATAGTAACCCTGACACAGATCAAAAACAGGTGAGCAACTTTTAGGCCTGTAAAAAACAGTCACTTTAGTCAATTTTTCTTGCTTCTACCAAAAGGTTTAAAATCATAAAAGAGAGTTATTTTTATTACTCTGTTCTAATTCCAAATATTTACTAAAATTTGTCCTGCCAGGGAAAAACAAAAACAACCCTCTATTCCCCCACCACTTTTTTTTTCCTAGCTTGCTGTTGGCATTCTGTGACCTGGAAGTATAGAAATGCTAAGACCCCTATTCAGAACTTTCTTTTTCAGCATTATGAAGTAAGCTTAAGCAGTGTCAAAACTTTCCAAAGGCTGCTTTGTAGCCTGCTCTTCTCTTGTCTGTCTGTGCCTGGTCACCTGCCTGCCCTGAGCTGCTGTGGCAGCCTCTTCCATGTATCCCAAATGCTCCTTCTTCCGGGCCCTCCCTATCTCCTCAATTCTCCCCTCTCAATTTTAATTTATTACTCTGGTACTTGGCAAATACCCTATCAGATAACAGCCATTTACAAATTCAGTACACATTTCCGTAATTTACATGGATAAAAGCTTCATATCTGTTGTGAAACACCAGCATGTCATGTGTGCCCCAAACAATTCTAGAAGCACCATAAGCAGGAAAAACAAAAGGGAGGCTTGAGTTGGCCCCCATCAAAAAAAATTGAGTTCCTATGAGAAATGTGGTCAGGTGGTCATCTTTGGCATCAGACAGAATGCTTCCCTAGAAAATTCCCATCACTGCTCTTTCCAGCTGGTTACTGGGGAACAATATTCCCTTGTTTTACTCTCTCCTTTCCTGTTCTTTCCTAAGGTAACTCAGAAGCCAATGTCTGCCATCAGCCTCAGACTCCATCAATAAAGCTTTGTCAGGCTGTCTTGACCTTCTTAGTGCGACAGCATGAAAAAAAATTGAGGCTGCTACTCATAAAAATTGCACAGTACCTAATTCTCTGGAATACAGAAGAAAATGTCAAGCTGCTTATTATCTGATTGTAGTCAGTAATTCCTGCCCATAATATGAAGAAACTGATGCTAGGAAAGGAATGTTCAACAGAATGAAATACATGATTTCCAGAAAAAAAACCTGATCAACTGCCCTCAATCAGGCTGTATCATTGCTTTAATATCTTAAAGGCTGTCCTTTCCCCCCGTTTAAAAAAAACAAATCTGTATAAAACTTAAGCATGGGTGAATTGACTTTTTGAAGAAAAAGCCACTGATATATGGGTTGTTATTAAATATGTTCTTAAAACATGCAAGCAAATACATTGGTCCAGGTGCTAATAATGAGGCTGGCAAGACTTATAGGAGAGCTAATTAAACATGACCAGCGGGGAAGATAGAAGATAAGCAGTCAACAGATCATTATGAACTTTAAGTGATATTCATTCTTTCTGATTAAAACACCAAAAAATTATTCTGCTTCTTTTGTTGTAGGAAGGCCTTTAATTTAGTCAAATTGCTTTTTTGATTGGAAGCTTATGGAGTTAAGGATTCAAGTTCCAAGTAAAAGCTGTCTTCCTCAGTAACCTTTTAAGTTTCCAGTTAGTGCTTAAACTGCACATTCACCTTCCAACACCACACATGAAAAGTCATCTTTTATACTATAATATGGTACCTTAGTCAAAATAATAGATCAGATTTCAAAATCAGATTTCCAAAATTTTTTGGGATAGAACCGAAACAATTTAGCTTACTTTAATCATAAAAACAGATTAAATTCCATATTCTGCATGAATGTATTATTTCCGAACAGTTTATTTTGTACTCAGTGGTAAATACTCTAGAGGTGTTGTAATCTAACTAGGAATTTCAATCCTGCAAAACTGCATTTTTAACTTGTATTGCGTATTTTATTACCCTTGTCTTCTTTGCAATTACTCTTTTTTATGTCAACCGTATTCACTGGACAAAAAGTAATTTAGGAAGGTCAGTTAAGATTTAGGGATCAGTGATAGCAGAATAACTTCTGGTCGTTCCCTCAGACTACTCTTAAGAGTGCTACCAAGTATCTCTCAATTACTTTGGAGCTAGTAATCTTCTTTGGTTATATTTACCATAGGAGAATAATTTTACGTACCAGGTTTAGCACTCGGATAATCCCTGGACTATAGTCAAAAAGTTACATTATAGTAAACATCAGGAAATGTGACAAAAAACTATTACAAGTTAAGGAACTGTCTTTTCCTTTTTGGTAACATTCCAACAGGTTCTACAGCTAATTTCTCAAAAATTGCTACTTACTGTGAATAAATACAGTCCTCACTACCTTCCATTTAACATGCCTAGATATCTGATGTTACATTCCCAATATTCTACACTCTTAATGGACGTGAAATTCTGCTGTTACACTCTGGTAAGATGTCCTTTTTACTAGTCAGATAAAAGTACTACAATCTTCCTAAAAGAACACAAGAAAATTTTTTTTAAATGCACACTTTGGAATTAAACTCATCACTTTTTCCGGCTCTGCAGCTACTTCTTCAACCCAATAATTTCTAAACATACTACATCAGGAAATGTATTTTAGCCACATTATTAATAATAATAAATACAAAAACCCCACACAACTTCTCTTTTTTCAGTGAATTATACATTGTAGAAAAGCCTGTTTTCCAAACTTGCCAGATTTGATGAGAGAAGACCAAAACAGAGCTGTTTAGATGACAGAATGCCAAAAAACTCTGCCTGATAGCTGTCTAACAACAGATATATACTCTGAAACTCATGAAATTCCCAAAAATGTGCCAATTATTTGGCTTTTGTAAGATGAGACTTCGAATTCAGGCAGATAGATGATATGAAACATGATCAGATAATTAATGTAATTTACAATTAATACGGAGCACTGCAATATAGCTTTCTATCAATACAGATGCATTCATAATAGATTAAAAATTTGCTGTTCAAACAACCTTTAAGCGTGTAACTTTAAGGTTTGCTAATTTACTGTGTTTTTAAAAGCTGAACATGAATTTCCCACTTTTACTATGCAACAGAAAAAAGAATATAGTTGTCTTGATAGGAGGAATTTTCAGTTATACCTGTAGGAATAGCAGAGTGCTTTTTTTTTTTTTTAATTTTTATTTTATAATCTGGCATCTACAACCTAGTCAAAAAAGAAAACATACTGTATCTTTTTTAAAAATTATTTTCTGGAATGCAAACCACTTTGGTAAATTTCAAATAATAGCAACAATTTTCTCTGCATTAAAATCAGATATTAACAATCATAATTCACTTGTTTTGATTAACTGAAATACTTACACTTCTGTATTTGACAATATATTCCAGTATGGGGGCACCTCCATCATCTTGTTTAGTTATGCTAAGTTTAAAACTCTTGCCACTCTCTGGTTGTCCATGGATTGAAGGGGGGCTTGGCTCCCCTAAATAAGGAAACAAACAGTACATAATAATAATTCAGCAGTGATGTAAGTCTTAAATTACAGCTGAGAACTTGTCCATAATAATTTTAATCAAAATCCTAAAATCAACATGATCGTTCCAGGCGCTACAAAACAGACTTAATAAGAGTGTTAAATATTGTGCTTGAAATATGTTCTAATATAGATTCCTCATACAAGGAAACGTGAAAATTATGTGAAGTATGAAAGAAATATTCATTTTTTAGTGACCTTCTGACTTTTGACCTTCTAAATTACTTTTAAATGTTATTTCCTTCCAAAATCATTTAGTCATCAATTCAGCAAGGCTGGTGAGCTGCTACTCACACTGAAGTTTAAAAGACACTCTCTCATATGTTAGCATCCATAATTCAAGCATAACCTTTAATCTCATGTGAGATTTCTAAATTGCAATAGTTTTTAAATTTAAAGTAAATTTACTCTCCAATAATGTGCCAAGTCAAATTAAATAAAAATTATCTGAGAATAACTTCTTCTTAGAGAAGTCAATATCAAGAGTAAGTGTAGAGAATATTTCCAAAGCTAAAACCAAATGTCTTAGTTGAAATAAGAAGATAAAGATAGTCTTAATCATACGAACAAAAGATTAATAGCCACTTTAAGACCCTTTCCTAGTCAAAAATTCACAGATTATCTTTTCTATATGAAATGGCTATTACATTTTTTGAAAAGAGATCCTAAATGAACATATACTGAAATGTCTGATCTTCAAAATATCTATAAATGAGCATTCAACCAGACAGATACAGTTCCTTTAGAAATAATTGAATTATTTGTGTTTATCACTTATTAAAGTAAGGATAAACTTACTTAGATCTTAATATAAACTTATCTAGCTTTCTATCTATATATACATATATAAAATGTCTTTCAGTTTCTGTCTTTCTTCCATCAGGTATACTGATAGGAATAATAAGAAATAATTTATCTCTTCTGGAATATATTTAGAATATCTATATGCTTCAATGAAAAAGAAATTTGAAAGCTGCCAATTTACTGTTTTGGGACAGAAGAAATGTATAATGCAGCAAAATATAATGTAATATAATATAACATAATACAATAATAAATATAATATAATATATATCATAGAAATGTTTTGTAGTTACATTACTTTTATTGTTCATTCCCTTAGGGCCAGGATTAGCTACACTGAGTAATGCTCTACTCAGGAAACAGTTCAGTTGCAACAGATTTATGACAGACTGGTCTGGCAGTAGCTGCTGATGTATTTCAGTATGTCTTTTTGAATACTATACACTGCCATCTGGTAGTTCCTTTGCTTTTCTTCTCTCCTTGTATTTAATTTATTTATTGTTGTTTCTCTTTAAAGATAATTTGAGAAAAATATTTTTCATTAGCCCTTAATATTTAAATCTGGATTTCTGGCCGATAGTTACTACTAATTTTGAATTGGTTTAATAGAACTTCTTATTTGCATGTATTCATAGTTAAAACAATTTTTTTCTTATAAAAAAAGAAATTTCTTCCATAGCTTAAGATTTCTGTTTGAGGCTTGATAATTGCAGAACAATAGCACCATAGTTCGGTGAAGAAATGTCTCCAGAAATGGCCAATTTACTTCTCTTAGATGTGGATAATATCTTGAGTGTTAATGAGAAAAATTCCTTATTCTAATAAACTTTCATAGTTTGTGCTCCTTTATAGTAAATGAAGAATTTTCTGAATCTCAAAAATACAAGATAATGGGATAAATTCTTCAATTTAAGTTCATTCATATTTCTTGGAAGGGTGGAAAAACAAAACATGATTTCTTAGAAACAGTATAAAGACTGATGCAATACACTGGGGAGTAGATTATAAACATGAAACCTTATCTACAATGAATCATAATTCAAATCTAGAGACATAATAATAATAATAATAATAATAATAATAATAATTTTCATTTAATAGCACAAGTATTACTCACGGACAGGTAAGGTCTGAAAGATCTCGATTTTGCTATACTCTCCTTGCCCTTTTCCATTTACAGCAGCTACTTTGATTTCATATGTCGTATTTGGTTCCAAATTGCTCAGAACGACCATTGCTAAAGGAAAGAAAAAAATAAAAGGGAATAAAAATTGAGGAAGTAATAAATTTTAAAAAAGGAAAGTAAGGGAATTTCATAATTTGCTTTCTTCACTCACAAATTATCGAGTGTCATATTCTAACAGTACACTGGTTTCAAACTTAGCTTTTTTGTTGAGTTCTAATAGTCCCTTTTTTCATCTCCATAAAATCATTGTTGTGACAGCAAGTTATGCTTCTGAAGGAAAAGTGAAGTCAGTATTAGAGAAGCCATTGGCAACAATTAAGGACCTTGATGGGGATTGATATTTTATGTTCCGATTGTGAGCACGGTGTATTGGGTTTGCACACCCAGGTTTTGGTAGTGAGGGTGCCACAGGTGTGGCTTCTGTGAGAAGCTTCTCCCACGTCCCACAGAGCCAATCCCAGCTGGCTCCAGGATGGACCCACTGCTGACCAAGTCCGAGCCCATCAGTGACAGTAGCCCTCTCTGATAACATATTTAAGAAGGAAATAAGTTATTGTGCAGATGTATTTGCAGCGAAAGAAGAGCAGGATGAGGATACATGAGAGGAATGGCTCTGCAGATACCCAAGGCAGTGCAGAAGGAGGGGCAGGAGGTGCTCCAGGAGCCAGAGCTGAGATTCCCCTGCAGCCTGTAGTGCAGCCCATGGAAATGCAGCTGTGCCCCTGCAGCCCATGGGAGACCATGGGAGAGGTACACACCAGAGCAGATGGATGCTGAGAGAAGGCTTTGACCCTGTGGGAAGCCCATGCTGGAACAGGCTCCTGGCAGGGACCTGCAGACCTATTCCAGGAGCCCATGCTGGAGCAGGTCTCCTGGTAGGACTTGTGACCCTGTGTGGAAACCATACTGAAGCAGCCTGTGCTTGAAGGACTGACTCTGTGGAAGGGACCCATGCTGGAGAAGTTCATGGAGAACTGCTGCCCATGGGATGGACTCACATTGGTGTAGTTCATGGAGAACTGTCTCCCATGGGAGGGACCCCATGCTGGAGCAGGGGAAGGTCTCCACTCCCTAAGCAGCAGCAGGAACAACGTGTGATGAACTGGCCATTATCCCCATTCCCCACCTCCCTGTGCGGGAGGAGGTAAAGCTGGGAAGGAAGGAGAAGTGGTGGGAAAGTGTTTTTAAGGTTTCTTTTACTTCTCATTATGCTGCTCTGATTTTGGCTGATAATATATTTAATAATTTCCCCAAGTTGAGTCTGTTTTGCCCATGATGATAGTTGATGCATGACCTCTCCCTGTCCTTATCTCAACTCATGAGGCTTTTGTTATGTGTTCTCTCCCCTCTTCAGTTGCACAGGTGAGCCATAGAGCAGCTGTGGAGGTCAAGTGGCACCCAGCCAGGGTCAACCCATCACACACAGGAGACATGAATCTGGCAAAATAATTATGGAATTTTTCCATCCTCCTCACTGGCAACTGGCACATAACGTGTGTTCCATAACTTGCCATTTTTCTTTCATGGACAGCAGAATCAACTGTCCTTGATCTACACTCCAAAATCCAGCTACATGCACATTGATGGTGACTTTCTGGTGCTGTGGTCTGCCAGTTCAACAATGTGTTCAAGACCTAAAATGACAGGTGCCTATGATGATCGAAGGAAGAGATCTGAGTTATCTACTGAGGACCTGAAAGAGAATTAGGCGGGTTTATATATATTTCAGAGGAGGGATATGGAAATACATAAATTAAATTTAATAATAAAATTATAACAACAACAACAAAAAAGACTTGGGAAGCAAAGGGGTGGGAACTTAGGACATGATTTCAGAAATCAAGACTGAATTCCTGACAATGCTAATTCACACAACCTAGCTCTATGATTTTACCTCAAGATGCCACTGAAGCAGAAAATGGGTAAAACTTGCCAAAAAGTACTACGAATGCAATAGCAACTCTAGAAGTAAAATCCAGGAAAATAATGTTGGACTCTGAGAACCTTTATGGAAATACATTACAAATCATATCATAATACTGTATTTACTAAAAGCAATATTGAATATGTGGTTGGAAATGTTGATCCATGCAGAGCTCTTGGAGCACTGCCCTGCCTTTAGAAGAAAGATTCCTTTTATTGTCTCTCCAACAATTACCTGCTTGCTGATTGCCAAGTCTGTGATGAGTTCTCCATATGTCAGATTCATACTGGGGAACGGACAGAAATTAGATGGGCTTGACTAGGAGCACAACAGCATTTGTCTTGCCTGGCAAAGCAGGGGCTGGGCTATAATGTCTTATAAGTGGATGTAGAAATGTAATATCTTAAAAAAGAGCCAGTAGTATCTTTCACAGTCCCTAGGGAGCCTAATTTTTTCATTATAAAGGAGTGTTTTTTTAGTTGCTTTAGGCCTTCTTTTCAAGTTATATATTCAATGAAAGCATAATTATTTTTGTCCGTACTCTGTTATTCTTTTCAGTCCAGATTTATTAGAATGTCTATTTCTTTAGTTTCTACAGCAGTTCCCATTAAATGTGACACTAAAGGGATTTAATGAATTTGGAAAAACAGGAACTTCTACATTTCACACTCTATTATGGGCATTTTGCATGAATTTGCCATTGAAACATAACTGTTTTCTTGTAAATAAAGCAGCAGAATTGTATGTCTTCCAGCACGTTTTAGCTTTATCATTTCATCAGGTTTAAAAATATTGAACTTTAAAGTATAATCATCTCATGAAAAAATAATGTATCATCATGAGAATAAGAATAGAATTTGGAGATGTAACATTAAGTTCTGTTAAGATGAAATTTAAAACTTAACTAAGCAGCAGCAGTATTTGACTTGCCTTTCAGCCATGATTACTTTCCAAGGATGAATAATTTCACTGAAAATAAACCTCAGGGCATACCAAATATTAGTGCTACTGTAAATGTTTCTAAAATTTAAACAACATAAAAGCACAACTCTGAGCCTACATTTAAGAAAATGCAATGTGTTAACTACATGAAACCTAAGGATCCGATTTTCTAAACACTCCTGGGACCTATAGAAATGAACAAAACTACTTATATATGCAGTACTTAAAGAATGAGTGTATATTTTAGAATCCTCTGCACAGCACTATGTATCTAGATACAATGACTTATGCAATTGTATTTGTGGAATTAACCCAGCTATATCTGTTAGCATAATATGTCCTCAAAAACTGGATCTACTTAGTGTTGGTGTAATGTGGATATATTATATATGTAGGAAAAATGATAACTATGGCCTTCTGAAAAACAAAGAAAAGAACCATTCTGGATTGGAATACTTTACATACTCCAGTTGTAAAGAATACTTGGAGTAAAATTGAGTAAGATTAAGAAGCTGTCACACAGAGCGTAACAAATATGCAGGACTGAAGAGTAATCTAAGGGAGCAGAAAATTTCACTGCTTGCTAGGAGTTTCACATGCTTTAGAATACGTTGAGATTGGAAGAAAACACTTCATAAACTAGTTAAGTTTTTTTCAATGTGTATATCTGTCATTTAAGTATAAAATCAGCTTATTAATCTTTCCATATACAAATAAATTTTTCTGACAGGAAAACAGCCCTGGCCACAATGAATATTTTGATTTCAGCTTGCAATGATCACTGAAGTAATTAGCCAAAAAAATTAAAATAATATTCTGAAAGTAATACAGTACTTTCACTTTCAGTGTATAAATGTGAAAAAACGAGTCCACTGCATACCATATGTGTGCATGATGCCATTGGCATATTTATTGATGGATATTAAGTTCCAGGTATACTGAAAGTGAAGTCCATTTCTTTCAGAGTATCATTTGAAATTTTCCAGTTTCTTCTAGTTGTAGATAGAAGAATCGGTAGATATTGTCTTTCTCATCACAGTATCTGAGAGCTTTAGCCGAAGAATTCAATTTTGTAGATTGATTTTGCTGGGATTATTCACATAGTGACTGGCTAGATTGAGGAGTAGATTTGGAAGGAATACTCCAAAGAGAGAAAAGCAGAAGATTCCCTTGTGAACTCTGCAAATTAAATAAATTATCTAATTTAAGTTAGTTAATTAATAAATTAACATGATGCACAACAGCTTAGAGCTTAGTGTTATCCATTTATAAGTGAGGCCTTAAGTCTCAAGGTACCTTGGGAGGAGATCATGACACAAGAAGTTACCAGGTATATTGGTTTTGGTTTAGTATACTATATTAAGACTTTAATACAAAATTATAAATATTTTTTTACAAGGTATACCACGAATATTGTTGTTTGTTTGTTTGGGTTTTTTTTATTTTGTCAACCCAAATTTAAAAAGAAACAGAGCAACAGAAAATAATTAAACCTTACTGAATAAAAAATTCAGTTTAACCTATCATGAGACCATAATCCTAAAGTTTAAGCAACATTAAATATAAAGTCCTTCTTTTTATTATATATTTATATCTTGTAATTTGCAAGCAAATCTGATACAGTAAAAAAATTAACACAGTACAGGAAAAAACCGCACAGAAATATATTAGATAGAAAAAAATGCAGAACTTCATATTATTTAAAATACAGTGTGCAAGCATTTCAGCCAGAAAAGTTCCTTTTATTGTCACAGAATTTTAACTGCTGTCAAAATGAACCATGGGAAAGCAACATCTAATACAAGATTTGCTGTGAAATAAATTGTACCATAAATCCAAGTCAGTAAAACCAAAACAAAATTCCCCAGCTGCTTCTCTGGTCCAGGGCAGGTTGTTTATGTTACTTTATTACAGTAGAATGAGAGGGAAAAGGTCTGGCATATTAAATTGTCTTTTCACTGAAACAGTCTACCTCAGAAACCTTCTAAGTATGTGATACATTACACAAACCATCACCAAGGAAAAGAAGGTTAGGGGAACTAACAGTACAGTTCCTCTACATTAATCCCAAAGTGGACCTTAAATGAGGTTAATTAACAGAAATATCACATTGTTACTTTGCTCTGATTGGAGAGGCATCTGCTACATAGGACAGTGTTATTCCAGTTTCCAGTGTTATTCCAGTTCCACATTCAGTCCCTTGAGGATGTCAGATATAACTGAAGCAGGATATAAATTTATTTTGAAACAAAGTAGCTGAGACATATCATTGCTGAAATAACATCTTCACTCCTATATATCTGAGATTGCAGTGGCAGAGTGAAATTTCTGTCAAAGAAGCATTACAAATTTGAGGATGGTTTGGGGTTTTTTTTCTTACTTCTTTCCCTTTAATCTGAATCTATATTACTACAGAGGATGAATGCAGCCTGAATACTGTGCATGTTAATAAGTGGAGTGTTTTGATTTAACAGCACTGTGCTGCACCTATTATTCATTATTTTACTACTCTCAAGGAAAAACCGAGTCCCCTGGAAATACTTGAATCTCTTTCAGAGGAAAAAAAATGAGTAGCATTTTTATGAAGCTTAAACAGGTTTCTGTTTGTGATGATGACTCATGTTCTTTTAAGGGCTGGAGAAAAAGTCATGGGAAGACAACAGTGAGCAATTTAAGGTAGGAAAGTATTAAGGTTCTGTACAAATGTCTGAGATTCTTGTAGATGTTACAGAATACGAGGAACTTTGCCCAAAATCTGTCTGCCTGGGATGAACAACGACTGTTTTGTTTACTCTGTGTGTTTGCACAGTAGGAGGAAGAGTATAAAATCTCTTTTTTCTTGCTGAGCCTCACAGTTAGCTCACGGAAATATTGACAGAATGAAGTTAGAAATTGCCACGGGGAGAAATGCAGTGGAAAAAATAAAAAAAAAAGGATTTTGCTACACAATAGACAAAATGTTAATTCATATGCAGAAACAGTCAGACTGTCTCAGTTCCATCTGTCTGCCTTGCCCAAATAACAATTAATTTCATAAATACTGATTCAAGCATCTGGCTATAAATGTCAGAATTCAGCTAACACAAATACATTAACTTTAATAATGAAAATATTTCAAGTTGCACATTCTATGAAAAAACATGATGATAGCAAATCCTACTGTCAGTGAAATCATTGGCATAAATTGGAGACTATCAAGCTTTAAGCAATTCCGTAAAACAACAGAAACAAACGTAACCATTTTAATAATCAGATAAAATGGTTCTGTTCCAGGAATTTACATCATTCTTTGCACTATAATGTATAATTACTATATTATTTTGGAATAAAAGTTTCAGTGGTTTATTTAACTGTGAATACAAATAATAACCCATGAATAAGGATATACAGTGTAGGAGATCAGGTATAATTAATATAATTTAATGTTCACTAACATGACTAATTTCTTTACAAAATACTTTTCAGTAGCTGACATCAAAAATGCATTTGTCAAAAATGGCTTTAATATTTTTTATTAATATTAATCTATAACACATTAAAACACAATTACCATGTTAAGCTCCTTTCTTCCATGTATTTAATTTTTAATTTTATTGGGCTGGATTTTGAGGTATCACTATACAAACTGAACCAAAAGGAGCAAATCAACTCAGGGATTTTCTTTGATACCTATTTCTGATGGAATATATCTAATAAGAAAAGATAAAGTAATCTGTGGGACAATTATAGTTACAAAATGCACTGTGCTATAAATTAATGAAAATAAAGCAATCAGGAGTGTACACTAAAGTGTCTAGAAGAGAGCAAATCTGTGGATTGACAACATAGTTTACAATATATTGAGTCAGCATGAATCCAGAAGATGGGGTTTGTCATTTAACAAACTTCAGGTATAATAATGAATAGATTTTCTTTAAAAGGTCATTTATTAAAAAACCCACCCTTAGTTCAACTTATATTTAATCAGAAAAATAGCAGAGCACACAGGAAAAAAAAAAAGTCCTGGGGAGAACATTCCTGGAACAAAAGCAATCTATTGAGATAGATCATTGTATCAGTAAACATTCCACAACTTTATTCAGAACAGAAACACACTTGCAAGAACTGCATATAAAATAAATCATCTATGTAGTGTAAAAAAAAAAAAAAAGCATGTATTATTTTTAGGCTATAGGTTTACAAAAAATATTTGTACTCCCAATGATAGAGAAGACCATATTATCTTGATATACTCTTCACATTTTTCTGTTATATTAATTTGACAATAAAATAGAATATTTCATGAACAAGTCTTGCCACTTGTACTGATTAGCATCATATCAGCAATCCTGTGCAGCCAGGATGTAGCTTTGATAGATTTTGTTTCTGTGGTGGTTTGAACCTGAGTTGATGGGCAGTCGTTTAGACCAATAACGCTTCTCAAAATTTACATATTTAAATCGCGTGGAGACGCGGGAACTTCCTCTTGGTGTTCGAGCCGCCCACGGTGGGGGGGAATGGGTCCCCTGGGCTCCGTCTGTCGGAGCGGCCTTGGGCCTCCTCTCCCCTGGCCCCGGGGCACGGGCCCCGGGTGGCGGCAGGAGAACCCCTCAGAGCCGTGGGCAGCTAAGAAAACAACCCCTGAGCTGCTGCATAGCCGATACCACCCGGCACGGCTCTTACAGACTGCAGAATCTCCCTCCTGCCTCACGCAGACCCAGCGGGAGCAGATAGAGCTTTCTGCAACCAGCGTAGCTAGAGTCGAGCTGAGGAGCCAGCAGTATAATGAGAAAGAGGCTTTTTCTCCAACATAAAGCCCGAAGAAGATCATGGCAACTTCAAGGTCAGAGGGAAAGAGAAAGTGAGTCATGGGAGACGGAGCTGAAGATGGCAACAGGAAAAGAGGGCGGAGTCACGCCCAGCTTTACGAAGCTCAAAAATACTTTTTGCAGGCCGTGGTAAAAACTGTAATTTCACAAACTGTTCTTTCCTCTTTAATCCACTTAAAGACGCGGGGGGATGAGAATTTTGTGTGCAGCCTGTGGGCAAAAGAAACATGACCGCTCCAGGTCACCTTGGAGCTATTAAGAGACTTTCAGAGATTTTGTGAAGAAGAGAGAGCAGTTGCTTTTTAGGCTGGAATTTACCTATCCTTAAAAAGATACACCCCACGTGTGGCCCATGCTGGCAGCTGTGGGAAGACTGAAAGATTCATGGGAGAGATGCTTTTTGTGGCAACAGAATTTTGGGCGGGTCTGTTGCCCTTTGAGCAGTTTGGAAGCCACGTGAAGCAAAAGAAAACGTTTTTTCCTTAGTGGAGAGACTTTTAAGAACTATAATACTGACCAAAATCATAGTTTGTTATCCTTTGTGCGAGTTGGGTAAAAAAAGGGGGAGGTGCTGGAGGAAAAGTGGGTTTTGCTTTAATTTCTTATTATTTCTTTTTACTTTTAATTCTGTTAGCAATAAACTTCTTTGTATTCTTTAAAGTTTGGAGCCTGCTTTGCATTCCTCCTAATTCTTATCTCACAGAAGATAAAAAATGCAAACAAAACCACTACAGTTTCCCATGACCATTACAATGGAATTTATATTTCAAACTCACACCCTCTTTACTATCCCTTTACCCAAGTTTTTAGTTAAATATTTCCTTGACTACCTTTATGATGACCAAGCCAGCTGCTTATTACCAAATCTTTGAAAATGCAGTCAACTTCCATAAAAGGCACTTGTAGATATTAAAGGAAAGGGAAATGGTAGTCAAAGAATAGGAAAGGGATAAGAGAGAAGGAAATGGAAGAGGAAAAGAAGACAAGAAAGAAAGAATGGACAATTAAAAACTTTAAAGTTCAGGAGAGAGAGACCTTGAAACAACTGACATTCCCTGTAAAAAGATCTTGTTAAACTAAAGAAAGGCATCCTGAAAGAACCAATTCTTTACAGAATTCAGCAGGTAAAAATGGAAATACATATTCAGCTTCAAAATCACAAAATTCAAATACATTCCAAAAACAAACTATCTTTGAATTACCTAACTTTTAAAGTGTCAGGTCTTCTCCCAGTTCTTATTAGCCCTTCATTTTACTTATTCAGTAAGTGTTTTAGAACAAGCTTTTAAGAAATACTTTTATAATTTTTTGTATGTGTGTGCATAGCATTGTCAGTATTTTGAAGTGTTGCAACTTATTGGATAATAACATACAGTGACGGTTAACAGTTCCTATTGTAACATTTAGAAACATTAATTTAGTCAATAAAAATTCTGGATCTCATGGAGACTGGTGAACTTTAGCACAGTCCTTAGAAGAAATTACCGCACTTTTTTTTTTTTTTTTGGCATGTTCAGACCAGGTATTAGAAATATTGATACACTGGGAGAGACGTGAAGCACTGAAACAGGTTAGACCAAGACAAGAGGGTGAGTAATCTCCATCCCTGGGACCTGAGACTGAGTTAGACAAAACCACACCTGACCTGATCTAGGACTGGCAATAGTCTTGATTAAAGCAGGAGGCTGGACCAGATAAGTACCACATATTCCTCCCAACCAAATTTTCTGATTCTATAAATTAAAGGGGAATACTATCTTGGTTCTTGGAACTCCATTTTGTCCTCTCCTATAAAACTATTGAACAATTCTTACTGCAAAGATTTTGCTTGAAGAAGCAGCCAGACACTTGAAAAGGACTACACTAAAAAGTTTAATGAAACAATAAATGAATACAGTGAAATCAGTGGGGATTTGGACTTCTACCTGATATTCCTCCCATAATGTGAAAAGAAAGTGTTGTTCAAAATGCTTTCTAACATATGACTGACATCATATGACAACATCTGACAATGTCCTCAGCAGGGTTCAGTGTTAAATATTTATGTCACTATAATTGCTGCAATTTTAGTAGTACAAATTACACTGCTAGATATAAAATCTGATTAACTTAAACCTTTCCATTAATCAAATATACTTTCTGTAGACATTAGTTTTAAAATTGTCCTGTAAGAAAAAATTCTAGGCCATTGAATACGCTGGAACTTCCACTGGCAATATGAACACATAAAGACAGCAGAATTAAGATTTCTAAGTAATAGTTTACTGAGTGAACATACAATACAAAAAAATGTCGTAAAGGAGTAACTTTTAATCTCAATGCAGAAGGGCAATCAGTGCCCTTATTAAGATAATTTATACTGTGTCATTTATCCTGCTGTTTTTTCTCTTTTTAAACACTGCTTTAAGCCCAAAAATAATGGTTACTGGAAGACAACCCAGAAACTAAAACAAGAGTATTTATTAGGAGACTACAAAGAACATGTTCATTGTTAGCTTATAGGCAATGCTACTATGTATTCCCTGTTTTATATCAAAGTTTGGAATCTAACCTGGATTATTGAAGAAGGGAGTATACTTCGAGGGGGGAGGCTGGAGTTAGTTATGAATGTATACCTTCCTTTCTTCTACTCTTGCTGCAGCTATATCAAGTTGTGTCATTCCTCGATTGTATAAATCAAACTGTATCCTATCCCAGTCTATTCCATATATGGCAGAAACTAGAATCTCTCACTCTCCCTTGCCGGGCAGAAAGAATTACTTGCATGTCGATTTTTCCTGCCCATTTTTTTTGCCGTTCTTACAATGGAGTTCCTGATGTGACTTCCATCCCTTTTGAAATTTGCAACACAAAGTTGGAGTTGAAAATGGTCTTCTACATTCAAAACTCTACCCATGAATTCTTTGTTACTGAAAGATCCTGAGAAAAAGGTGAGGTAGGCTTCACCTGAATTCACAGCAGACAAAAGCTGTATCTTCTAAGCATGAGGCCCACACTAGATCCTATGGTGCACCTGGAATACGTTCTGTTGAATGTGTATACACTAGTTCATGGTGTAGTAAATCCACATAGTTTGCCATCTGAAGATCCTGGTGACTGCTTTTAATATATCAGGGTGAAACTCAGGTCTAAATTAGCAATTTATCTTAAACTAGTAACTGATTATTGGGCCAAATACATTCTCTTTTTATGAAAAAAAAAAAATCACAGAATCACGAATCACTTCAGTTGGAAAAGACCTCTGAGATCAAGTCCAAGCTCTGACTGATTATAACTTTTCCAACTGCCACATCCAGTTGTTTCCTAAACAACTCCAGGGATGGTGACTCCACCACTGCCCACTCCCTGGGCAGTCCATTCCAATGTTTAACAACCCTTTCAATTAAAAAAATTCTTCCTTATGTTCAGCCTGAACTTGCCCTGCTGCAGCTTAAGACCATGTCCCCTTGTCCTGTCATTAATTGCCTGGGAGAAGAGACCGACTCCCACCTAGCAACAACCTCCTTGCAGGGAGTTGTTGAGAGGGATAAATTCATCCCTGAGCCTCCTTTTCTCCAGATCAAACACCCTCAGCTCCCTCAGCTACTCCTCATCTGAGTTGTGCTCCAGACCCTTCCCCAGCTCNCCTTGCAGGGAGTTGTTGAGAGGGATAAATTCATCCCTGAGCCTCCTTTTCTCCAGATCAAACACCCTCAGCTCCCTCACCTACTCCTCATCTGAGTTGTGCTCCAGACCCTTCCCCAGCTCTGTTGCCCTTCTCTGGACATGCTCCAGACCCTTAATGTCCTTCTTGCAGTGAGGGGCCCAGAACTGGACACAGGACTCGAGGTGAGGACTCGACTCACCAGTACCCACCTACCCACAATTGCTGCCCTGGTTCTGCTGCCACACCATTGCTGATTCAGGCCAGGTGACACTGGCTTTCTTGGCCACCTGGGCACAGCTGGCTCATGTTCAGCCACTGCCGACCAGCACCCCCGGGTTCTTTTCCTCTCAGCAGCTTTCCAGCCACTCTGCCCCAGCCTGTAGCGCTGCAGGGGGTTGTTGTGGTCAAAACGCCTTCAAAGTCTAAGAAAATAATGACTTTTAACAACTGCGCCTTCTTCCTATTTCAGCAAAGTTCTGCAGAGCTACAATTTCTTTTTCCTATGAGACTTTACAACATATTGAAGACGTTTTGTGCAACAAAATGTAATTCACTAGTTTTCTTATGATGTTACAAAACTTCACTGTGTTATTATATACAAATTAGATGAGGCCTTTCTTCACCAGATGGACCTAAACTGCCCATTACTACAAATATATCAGTACTCTTATAGTAAAACAAAACAAATGTTGAGAATTCAGAAATTCTTAATGGTAAGCCAAAGGAATACTTGAGAGCACACAGGAATGAATGAGTTAAATACTATGCTCAGAGAAGCAGAGATTTTTCATAGGTAAATTCATATATGTTAGCAAGACTTGTCTCTCAATTAAGACTGCTATTTAAAATTCCAACGTTTTCAATTTCAGTCTAATTCTGCTTCCTAACAGTAATAAACAGAATATATAAAATCTGTATGACTTTCCTCACGTAAGTTGCTGCAGCCTTGAAGCTGCCTAAGAAGCAGGTTCTGACACAGGAATTGTGTCTTTCACTCATCTAAGCCATGCAATTTTCAACTCTGGAGCATGCAAAGTGTGAGGAAAAGAAAGTCTACTTTCTCTGTTACCCAATTCAGGAGCTGGCAGAAACCACCACTTGAAATAAGAAAAAAGCAGCTCCTGATTTCTGCTATCTCCACAGAGGCCATTTTCATGATCCCGAATGTGTCTTTCCTAATGTTCCCTACTGTGTAAATGGAAAGACCTCAAGGCTGATATGAATGATGATTTCAAGAACTGTTCTTTTGCTTCTCACATGCAAAGATAATTTTCCTTCATAACTATTTCTTCCTCATCCTCATTTTACTCCTGTATACTATAACATATTTCTTACCAATGAAGAAAGAAATGGGGAGACAGAAAAAGGGTCATAAAAAGGAGATTAATTTAAAGATATTGTGAAAGGTAATACAGATCAGGCCATGCTATTGTTCTGTTGCTCATTCTTGTATGTGGCTGAAGGAGAGCTCTATTCATAACTACTCTGTCATTCAGTGACCTTGAAAATACTTAAAGAATACTCTGTCATCCTGGAGCATTTTTCTGTTTTGTATTACAAAATGCAGCAGAAGTTTATATACACATAAATATTCTATAAATGTACTTTATCTTTTTCTAAGTAGACAAGCAATGTACAATAAATGTGGATGAATACAATACACACTTGAAAGGCAAAATTTGCAGCTGCACCATGTGTCTCATTTATCAGTTATTCATACCCAATACTGCACTGCATCTTATATATACTATACTGCACTCTTTGCTTAACAAGATTTACCTTTACAAGCCACATCAGCAAGACCTTTACATCAGATTAGCTGTTCACTGTAAATTTACGTGAGAGCGTGTGGTTATGAAAAGCCTTAAAGGTCTAAATAGGGAATAGACCACAATTATCACAATAGCACCAGGTGAAATACATTTGGAATGACTGATTCTCCATTTAATTTCTTATTAAAATATTTACTACATACTTCTTGCAATCAAAGTATCTTCCATTTGTTCCTACAGATTTTCAAGTCTGTGTCTTGAGAAGACCATAAATCACATTCTGCAGTGAGCTTCGACTGGCTGACTAAATGCAATTACAAACACAGAATTACAAGGAAAAAAAGGGTAAGCTCAGATAGTGGTTATATGTGCATAACACTCTGTTACTTTTAGTTATGAACTCATGCTGTGCAGTAAATTGTCTGGACTCTCTTCACTTCTCATGACATTTTATTCACCTTTAAATGTGAAAAGTACATCTCATTCTCCTGATGTTTCCGGTCCGTATGAAAACCTGAAATATTTAAACATAGTTTTCCCTTTACACTTCTCACTTTCCAGTCTCTCTAATCCATCCATGTAATTTAGTTTAAGACATTTATTTACAGTTCAACCTTTTCAACCACAAGAGACTTTTACAGCAAAGATTTGGATGGAGACCAGAATTTATATAGAGTCAGAATTAAAGGGCTGAATAAATTTCTTACGTGGAGGTATATGCACAAAATAAATTGGATAAAAAGTGGTCTTTGTCCTAATGTTTAATTGTAGCTTATAGTAGTTATAAAATTGCATCCATTCTTTCATTTCTTTTTTAATGACAACTTTTCATAGAAAATTTTATTGGCAAATTGCATCATGACATTTTATCCCAAGAACTTAGATTTTTTAAAAATTAAGCACTTTTTATTCATATTAGTTGTATCAAGTCTTACAACAATATAGCTTAATAATATCTGTATATATATATATATATATATACAGTCCCTGCAGTCTTGTAATTTCAAAGCTGGTTTTAAGTTGAGAAAACTATTTTTGAATCAAGCTAAATACTCAGTTTCTTTTGAAAAAAAATGAGTTTAGACTTAGCAATAGTATTGTCAGTATATTAAGTGATAAGGGGAACGATCCACAAATTTTTTTACAATATTACCAATTATTGCCTACTGAAAATTGACAATTTCTTGAATGAAACCACTAATTTTAGTCAATTTGACAATGCAACAATAAATATGACATAATAAAAAAGTTGGATATAAAGCAACAATATATTTTTTAGTTTTATAGGAGTTTTTCATCTATGATTCTGCTGTTCTTAAACTGCATAATAGTCTGATAAATGAAGAACCCGATTCTAAACCTCAATTCATGACACAGAAATGTTTTCTGAATGGCTTATGCCATTATTTAAGAGATACAAAAACCTCTGAGACTTCAGGTACTTCTAAATTTGTGGAGTACATATATAGTATTCCAGAAAGGCATCAACACTCCTCAGGAATTGGAACTGTTATTGTTGAACTGAATGTGATTGCAATTCATGTCATAGAGAGTCAAATCTGACAGATCTGCCAAGGAATTAAACATCTCAAGATGCATTTTCCCTCTGGGAGAGGCTCATGAATGCATTTTCTCTTCTGCTTTTGCAGCTTGCAGTAGAAATTAATGAATTTTGCCTTGAAGATTTTCAACTCCTAAAGCAATTTTGAGCCCTGACTTAGCCTACCAAACTATTTGCAAGTTATTTCTGTTTGATCTACAAATTATACAGATATATTCTACTTAATCATTAAACTCATTAAGAAAATTATTGAATTATGTGGGATTCGTATCTCTCAGGAATCTATTTGAAAGTCTTCCTGGTTTGATGGTGAAGCATTGTTACACCGGGAAACTGTTTTAGTAATCAGTGGGGTACATACTTTCATGCTTCAGTATAAAAGAAGCAGTAAATACAAAACCTACAACCTAAGAGGTAATTAATGAGAATTCTGACTAATCTATCTATTAGATTTCCTCTCAATTTCAATAATAAGAGATAGTAATTGCTTTGTTTTATAATAAGAAAGAATATCTTTCTGCATAATGGCGTTTCTGAAATCTCAGGGGAAATCTATGCAGAAATTCTTCCCTGTGAGGGTGGTCAGACCTTGGCACAAATTTCCTAGACAATCTGTGGATGCCCCATCCCTGGAAGTGTTCATGGCCAGGTTGGATGGATCTCTGAGCAACCTGGTCTAGTGGAAGGTGTCCCTGCCCATGGCAGGGGTTTGGAATGAGAGTGAACTTTAAGGTCCCTTCCAACCCAAACAAGTCTATAATTCTATGATTCAATAAAATTTTGAAGTCATCTGAAAGAATTTCTGTTCATATGATGTCAATCAAAATGTCTTGTTTAAGGACAGAAAATGAAGTTTAGTAGTTTTACCCAAAAACCTGAACTGCACAGACAACAACAACAAAACCCACAAAAACCCCAAGCCCTTGCCCCAAAAAAGTAAGAAAGAGACCAAGGCACACCCCACCATTTTAGAGGTTGGAATGTTAAATATCTATATATCTATAGATATATATACTATATATATCAACATATCTATATATCTACATATCTACATATCTACATATCTATATATCTATAATCTATATACCTATATATCTATATATCTATATCTATCTATATATATAAAATAAAAAGTAAAAGAGAAAATGGAATAACCTTATTTTAAACTTACTGGTTTATATCTTGTTTTTACTACAAACTTTTATAGTAAGAGTTGCCTACATCATGTATACCTTCTTATTGGTGTAGCCAATTTAAAGCTAAATAGCAAAACACAGAGGAAGAAAACTTAAAGTTTTGATTACCTCATCAACACTGGCATGTACACAACTTCCTCTAACTCTAAAGATGTGTACTAAAAGGAGCAGCAGTACCAGGCAGAACACACAGCACAGCAGTTTAAGAACATATCTTGGGTAACATAAAACCTTTATCTTCTATAATGTGCCTTAAAACCCAGTTAAATGCATGTGAAGAAAATAGTAGAGACAGGACCTGGTTTAAAAAAACCACTCATTTCACAAAAAAAAATGCTAAATATAGAATTTCCATCCATAGAGACGTTTAGAACTCAGGACAAAGCCCTAGCAAAACTTGGGATTTGGCTCTGCTGCAACCTGGGGGAGTTGGAGCTGATAATGACAAGGTTCCTTTTGGGACCTTTAGGAATTTAGGAAGCGAAATTTTTCTAGAAATTCACGAAGTACATGAAATTTAACATATTTAGATGAAAAAGGAAATAAACAGAACCTGCTGAGATTTGAATGTGAAATTAGAAAGAATTACTTAGTTGAGATTTGAGCTATAAGTTGTTATGATCCAGAGAGAAAAAACTAAAGTTATATTGAAAGCAAATACTTGCATTAGTGCTTGAAACTGGATAACTCCTTATTAGCTGAAACTGAAATATGACATTTATTGTTCTTCAATTTGCATATAATTAAGATGCTGTACAAGCTCAGATTTTTTCCTTATGCTATGTTTATTTATCAGACAGGTAATAAAATGCAACTTGTTGTCCACCTGTCACGGGGTTTCTTTCTTTTAGAAAGAATAAAGATTTCAACATTCCTCAGAAATATTTTTCACCCTTTCATTTTGCATTATAATGGAAAGTTGTAAAAATTTTTATATTTCACTTCTTCTTGCTTATAGTCTGATTATGCTATCACAAGGCTTTAAAATTATTGTCTCCTATGATAAAATATTCAGTAAAGAAATATAAGCATATGTTGATAAATTATCTTTGGTATATTTTGATATCACTGCATGAAATATATTTTCAAGTAACACTTTTATTATTGAATAATATTATACTTGGCACATTATTTGTAAAGCTTCTGTTTTCTGCCATTCAAAAAAGAATCTCTAATATCAAAAAGAGAAAACATTTCCAGCCATTGAAATTCAAAACACATAAATAGATTCAAAAAAGCATCTTGTATAACATGGTAATTTGCTATACCTTTGTTTTTCTACCCTACAGTTTGGAGATGCATGTAACTTTAGATTA
Organism: Gymnorhina tibicen; assembly: GCA_013399875.1. Taxonomy (NCBI): domain Eukaryota; kingdom Metazoa; phylum Chordata; class Aves; order Passeriformes; family Artamidae; genus Gymnorhina; species Gymnorhina tibicen. The sequence continues at coordinate 806,702 of VXAZ01001997.1, read as the reverse complement.
TATAATTTGTCTCTTGCAGAAATTATTTTATGTTAGTATCCTACAAAAGCTAAATTATAATTCCAGGGATAATTTCACTAAAAGAGTTGAAACTCAACAGAATTATCTCCTGAAAAAAACACCGAGACCTAGAGATGCCAGTAAAGTCCAGAGACTTTGAGTTTGTGGGGTTTTTGTGTTGGTTGGTTTGGTTTGGATTTTTTAGGGGTTTTTTTGGCTTCATTGTTTTGGTTTGGGGGTTTTTCTGTTGTTGTTTGGGTTTTTGTTTTTGAGAAAAATAAATGACACGAGACTATTCTGGGTTTTAGGATCCACTCATTTCATGCTACACACTGTTACCGATACAAGAATTTCTAAATTACCTAGGCATTAATACATTAGCAACTTCCCTAGAAACTCAGGAAACCTAAAACCTTTCTCAAATGTCTCTAAACTCAATATATGAGAAGCCTTTTTTTAAGAAATCTTCCAAATTTATTGAGGTTTTATATAAAATATCAATAACTGAATTTTTAGAATTAAAAATGCATTAATTTAAATTTTTGCCTAAAAAAATCACAAAAAGCAATAGTTAAAATAGGAAGAAAAAAAATCTCAAATCTGAGAATTTTCAAACTCAAGTAGTTTAGAGGAAGGAAAGGTGGTGTGTGTTTGTGTGTGTATGTGTGTGTGTGTGTGTGTATTAGCTACATAAATCCCAAAATGTGTATCTCTCGTCTCTAAGAGAGTGCCAACCATCCACATATCCCATAGGTGAGTTTCCACAGTAATCTGAATATGGGACTGTTTTTATTGTATTCCTCTTGTTGTTCTATCACCAGCAAACTGAATAGCACTAGAAATGCAGAGACTGATTTTTCTTGGTATTTTCCTCACATAAATATTTAATGCTCTGAAAAAACAAGATCCACTGACGTGTATCTTTCTACCTGTAACATGTATCTGTCTACCTGTAAACTGAAGAATAAAGAAAATAAAGTGTTTTGGATTCCTTTTGAAGACATTCAAATGTTTTCAGAGAGCACACATTTTTCAGGTTTCAAGCACACTTCCACAGTGGTTTGGATTTGTGTAAAAGTTAATTCTTTACAAATGCATCATTTGCTGCCTGTAAACCAGAATTACTAATGTCTATAATGCTGTTAAGATAAAACAAAACTTTGATGGCTTCTCTATTAGAGTTATACCAGTGGTGCTTTCTGAGGGATTGAATGTGATTGAATTGAACTGAATTTCAGAGACTCTGTCTTGTTTCTTCCTTGAAAAAGTCAATATTGCTTGAAAGGGAAAAAAAAAAAAGCAGGATTTTTCTTATGAAATGTTTGTTGATTAAATAGAAGCAGATCAGTTAATGTCCTTTCTTCAAAAACAAAATTGCACAGAGGATTGTGGTAAGGTAATTTTTCCCAGCACAGGTGTCTTACACTTTGTCACTGGTTTCTTTGTGCCTGCAGAAGAAAGCCTGGCAAATGCTTTTCACCCACAGTTATCCACTTGCTGATGGTGAATGGGCACCTTCCCACACTCAGGGATTTATCAGCTGTCTGGGTGAAAGGATGCAAACTCTCCTTGGAGAATTAATCTTGCCGATATTATCTGCATTTCTGTTACTCCAAGATTAGTGGGTTTCTTTTCACTTTTGACAGAATCATACATGTCTGGGCCCTGAGGGGACTGTTCCCTGCACAGCCACCTCCCCTTGGGACTCTGGTCCACAGAGAGCCCCACTGTCAAGTTGGATTTGCTGGTAGCCTGGAACAAAACAATTCTCATATTCAGAGGAGCACCTAACAAGTGCAGAAAAATCTTGCTGCCATTTGCTCCCTAAACTCTTGGTGAACTATGGGAGTGTTGATTATGATTTTAAATCCCTTAATAGACTGAAATTGGTGTATCAGAATGATTGCTTCACTTTCTGTGCTCTCCTTCAATAGCTGCAATCAGCACAGACTTTCAAACTAAATCTTCTTCATTATAAAAGACAAAGGGGAGAGAATAGGGAAATAGATATTCCTGGTTACGGCTCCAAGACTAGAACTTTCTCCTTACCTGAAAACAGCTCGAACTAGTAAAGTTTGAGACAAAAGTCACCTTTAGAGGGATTCTTTGAAAAAAAGGTCAAATGAAGAGAATTGCAGACTGGATTTGCATAGAATCCACTTCATACTGCTTAATTGTCCTGATTAAAATTATTTGTATTTACTGGATGATTGATTACAGAAGAATACCTAACAACTTTGATAAGCATGTATTGTGGTTTTCATACAAATAAAACAATTATAATCCTACTTGTAAAAAGTTTTATACATAGCTATTGGATCATAACCAGATGAAAATTAATGACTTGCTAGTATTAGGAGCAATTCTTCTCAAAAAGTTTTTGAAACACCTATTAATCATTTATTAATGCTTTATTTAGAAACTTGCTTCTGTAGCCACATTTCCGTGATTTTTAAAAAAACCATTTCCGTTCATTTAAAAAAGCATTTTTCATTAAATTTATCAGTTTATGGCTGTTCTTTGTTACTGTGTAAAGACAATGATGCTATTCCTTTAGGTCACAGTAGAGAGAGAGCAGAAGGCTCAGTTTAAACTGAAAAATCTCTGTATTGGAATTCTAAGAGTCTTCCAGGAACAACTTTCTCCTGCATGTAGGCTGTTCTGTCTCTTTTCCTTGAAAGATGTGTTTGGAATTTACACATTTTGTACATTGTGGCAAGACAGGTCTGCAGTTTTACCACTCCTGAGTTGAATCAGACTGATAAATAACCACCCTGTAAAATTTCAGAATATTTTACCACTTACTGCTGGGAAAAAATCATGACCCATGCATTATGTATGCACCACCACTTGAGATGTACAAGCAGTTATCGGTCCCTGTGTAAACAGCATTTATATCTGAATCTTAGCCATAAACTGTCCCTAAAATGTGAACAGATGGAAAAAGTGGTTTTGTTTCCATTAAGGAATATTGACTGAGTGTGGAAATCATGATGATCCAACTGCAAATTGTAATACAGAGAACTGACTGCATTCTAAACATCCTCCTCACTTAGCTGAGATGATATTGAGGCATGGTAGGAAAGTGGTTCTTTGTTACTTAAGCACAATCAGAAACTGCCTCAAAAATAGTTATTTGTTATTTGTTATTATCATTTAATAGACTTTAAAGTATCCTAAAGTGTCTCAAAAAGCTGAAAGAAAAAAAAAAGCCTTCACACTAATAAAAGCTTATTTGAAAAATGTTTCAGGCAGTGAAAATAGGGATTTTGGAGAGGATATCTCAAGGTTATCTTAACATGACACTATAAGTAAGCTAAAATATAAGTGGAGAGACATATAAACATGTTTTAGAAAAACTGCTAAAACCCTCTGAATGCTTAAGAAACATGCAAAGGCTCAATATTCCAGAAAGATTCCAGTTAAATTTAGCAGCATTTCCTTTTTAAAAAAAGACTCTAATTTTGTTTTTTTATATCTCCACTTGCAAAAGTTTTCTCTATTCTGAATTGTTATGTCTGTGTTTTGGTAACATGTTTTGCTTTTCTGGTTTGGCCCTATAGTACTTCAAAAATAGAACAAGTTTTCAACTTATTATAGAATATCTGCAGGGACTTATGATAAATGGAACCAGGTCACTTTTTATTTCCCTCTAAAACTACATAATGTAGCTTCAATAAGATTTATGAAAACAAGATGTCTTCCATTTAGTAAATATTTGAAAATCTGAAGTAGCTTTTGATTTCTTAAATAGTTCAGAGAGAAATTCAGAGAAATACAGGATATACAATCTCAATCTTTCTGTACAGGGGTATATCAGTAGAGATTTCAGAAAACATCATGAATTAATTATGAAGGTAGTATTAATTTTTAATATTGCCCACTGTCCTTTCAATATTTATGTATTTACTACATGACTCTTTGTATACCAAGATGGCTTTTTAGGTTGTTTTCATATTTACTAGTTTTTGTCATCACTTGGAGTAATTTTTGCTAATATATGCTATTGAGAGGTATCTTTAATATATATAAATGTGACCAATTTTTTTCTCAACAAAACCTTTCAGCATACAGCTAGGAGACAATGAAATGAAGAGGAAAACACATGCTTGCAGTATGGTACACCCCCTGAAATCTTCCACATGAAAAAGGAGAGTAAACTGTACAAAGGAGTATGTGGGAAAATAATATGACAGTATGCAGGAAGTAATACAGCTTTCTGCCAAAGAAATATTTAATATTAGTAGGAATGGCAGCAGAGATGCTAAATACTCACAATCTACTTCATGGTGGTAACATCTGCATAAGGAGTGCAGGTGACTGTACCTGTCACTCTACTCAAATTTTAGAATAGATTACCATAGAATTCAAACAAATCTTGGACCAAAATTATTCCAAGATCAATTCATGTTATACAGAAATCTCCAAAATGAGCAACAACTTAAAAACACCCAATGCTGAAAGAATGTTTCAAAAGGAAAGTGTGAATTTTTGAAAAAGGCAGCTCCAGTCAACTCTAATAACAAAGGTCTGCCAAATTACACATCCTTCCTACTGTAATCAATTAATATTTTAATAAACTTCACATCAACAGAAATAATAGGAAAGAAAGTTTTATGGGGAGTAAGGTGAATATGTTTTTTTGTGAAATTAACACTGAGGACTTTTTTTTGTTCTGGCTTTATAATGGAATTAAGCATCTGTATGATTGACTGATTGACTCTGTAGTAACTGAGTTTTTACTCATTTGAGTACCTTGCACCCTACTACACAGGCTGGTCACTTCAGGTTCTACTATCTGATATAGTTCATATCAGAAAAAATTATTGCAAATTCATTGAAGGAAGTAGTCTGAGAATAAAAGTCTCAGACTTGGTCTGCAAGATTGCATGAAAAGAAAGGAAGAAGTACACCAGTATCCATTAATGGGCCTGCTCTGCAAAGAGAGGAAACTCAATGTCTTCTTTAGACCTTCTAGTATTGAAAAAAATTCAGGCTATACTGGTTGTATATTATAATTCAAGCTAAATGAATGTTACTGCGATTTACATTATACATTTATACACACAGTTACTGTGTTTGGCTAAGAAAAACAAAAGATATTTATAAACCTGTTTTTTGAATACATGTGAACTACATGTTCATTATATGTTTCTTTGACATAATTCTGTAATTTTGAACATGTTCAGCTTAGTGCAGAATTTTTATATGATTATAGGATGTGAAAGGGAAAGAGATAACACACATTAGATTTGCTATATTTTTGTCTCCGATGACTCTGCTGATAGCTGCAAAAGCATTCACCTCCTGAAGTATTAATCAGAAGACTGTTGAGGCTGCCTTAACTTGCACTAAAAATACCAAAAGGTAAATTTGGATACGAGGGTTAACATTACTCTGTATAAACTCTCCAACTCATCAGGGCCTAAAGAACTCTTGCCTGTTTGGGGAGGCTTATGCTCTTGTCTGCCAAGAGACACACAAGTAAGTACCCTTTTAGAGGGAATTTAATGCTTGTTGAACAAACATTATAGATATGCTTTCAGGTATCACAAATATTAACAGGTATGTAGAAAGTTTACTAAGTAGCTCAAAATCAGTAATTAATGCCCAGGATTAAATATTACATAACAGCCTACTTAAAATTATTAATTTATCTGCATACGTAATGCACATTCTCAAACGCAATCTCATTTCTACTCTCTTTGAAATGTATAGCTTCAAAAGTTGGTTTTTAGCTGGACATGAAAACCGGACAACAATTGTAAACATTTTTAAAACTAAAAAGTAACAGTTGACTTTTACAAAGTTGCAGGAATATTTCTAACTGGTGTAGAGAGGTCTGCACTAAGATACAGCTACTGGACTAAGACAAACAAAGAAACAGTCAAGACTATACTTACAGTCTTTTCCTTGGACATTCTTCTCAGTTAAAATGCTTCCATTTATTTTTTGTGTACTTACTTTGAACTCCATGGGAGCGAACTATTTTCCAGGTTTCCGAGGCTACCTCTTTCACATCCACTTGGTAGTGGTGAATGGGCACACCTCCATGTGAATCTGGCTTATTGAATGAAACCTTGGCAGTGGTTTGTGACAGCTCTAAAACTCGTACTCCGTACGGATTTGATGGCACATCTGAAAAAGCACAAATACAGTTTAAAAATCAGCAGCAACTAGACAGATCTAAGAAGCTGATAATCTACCCACAAAAGTCTCCTTAGGGTCTTCAAGAAAGAAAAATACTATATTGAATATTGTGCAATAATATTTGTGTTAGACAAACAAGCTTTCTACTATTGAGCTGTAAGAAAACCACATTCATTTCCTTGTATGCTAAATTACTGCAAAAACATTTTCCGTTTTTGCCTTTCTTTTATAATATGATATTTTTAATACCTAGTTTCATCATAGTCAAATGTAAGAGATCAGTTTGTTGACTGTATAACTATGTAAAAGAGAATAACAAACTTTAAATCAAATTTAACAAAAGAAACAGTTACAGCTAAATAGATCATTCATACTCTAAATTCTTCTAAATAAGATTATGACAAAGAACCTTATAAATGATTTGGCCATTTTATGGAATTCTGAAACACAGCTGAAAACACAAATCTCTTTTTCTTTCGTTGGAAGACTGGATTTCAAGCTACTAAGAAGAGATATTAAGGTAAGGTTTCTTATCCTCTGTTTAAGAACTAATTCACAGAACAGGTTGAAAGAAACATTTTCTCTGAAATCAAAAGCAAGAGCATATCTTTCAAAGTAGAAAAGATATATGAAAATAGAGCAGGTTTTTGTAGGTGCTGAAATGCTACACAGGAAACAAAAGCAAAAAATAACACTGGGGTCAGTACATCTTTAAAATTGAAATATTACACTATTTTTACAATTTATGATCAAACACATAGAAGTCAAAAGACTAGCTTTTCCGATTGTCCTAAATTTTGAAGAGTTATAATCATAAAAAATTATATTGAAAATGTTAGGAAGAATTCTAATTATGGACAGAATACCAGGGTTTTGAAACACCATTAGAAATTTCTTTTCTGATCCATGTGAAAATTATTTGCCTACCTGCTTCCAGATTTGACACTGCTTTTTTCTCCATGTTATAAAGGATATTTTTGTAAGGACATGCCAGAATTTGAGCCAAAGCCTGTAATTTGGTTAGTGGGTAATGAACCATTTACATAAAATACTGTCTGTATTCGAAGACTGTCAGACAGTTCTGACTAAAAAGAAATCAATCTGAGCCTCGTCCAGAATTGGTACTTGAATGAAAATGAGACAAAAATGTCTACAAAATATTAAAGAACAGATTTAATGATATATTCAGCCACAAATTCTCAGGAAAAGGACCAAAGGGGTCTCTGGTCTAAAGGGGCTGATTTGTATAACCTTTTAATTATCCAAAACTTAAATTTTTTGAGAAAAACATCTCTATCAGTTGTCAGACTTGAGTGTCTTTATGGCAAATATCATAGCTTTTAACAGCTGGCATTTCTGATTCCAGGTGTCTTGACACCTCCAATACTTGGTGTTCATTGGTTAAAACTAGCACAGATTTATTTATATGGACGAAAAACTGTAATATCTTTTACTTAAAGACACAACTATGTGAATCCATGACAATGCAGATTTTAGTAGAATTCAAGTCTCAGCTGGAGGGATTCATACCCTTTCTTATTCCAGAATAATCAAGATATGGGATTTTGCAAGAAATTTTCACCTTTCTCAGAAAGGCATTGAAGACCTGTGATCAGATAAAACATGACCAAATATAACCAGCCTGCTATGAATCCATGAGAACACAGACCGGGGTTTTAGATCTGCTTCTAAATTGAACAAACAATTGGGGGTTTTTAGAAAAAATAAATTAAGTTCAAAAAACATACAGACTTTTTTTCTGTGACCGTGTAGAAGAAGAATGAATCATATGAGTTGCGTGTCAAGTCAGCATTCACCCCAAAATCAAAAGAGGAGGAGGATTAGAACCAACTTGTGACCGATCTCTTTCCTTCAGATTCTCATTACAGCTGAGAGAAATACTTATTTTTTTCCCCAATATAGTCATTGAGTACATAAGCACCATTCTGTGCACAGCTGCCTTCTCTCCAGAGCTAAATGGCAGTTCTGAGAGGAGTGGGAAAAATAAAGAGTAAGAATCCCAGCAAAGCAATCCAGGACAGCCATACTGAAGTAGCATGGCACTTTATAGTCATGAGGATACCATCACTTGGGAAGATGATTATCAATATTCAGTAGCAAAGATGAATGCTCTTTGGATTTAATTGCAAGCTAAAAGCTGCTGTGGATACCTACAGTATTAAAATAGCTTCTAAACTTCTAAAAATTAATTTTCTCTTGTTAAAAGTGTTCAAAATAAACAAAAACATTTAGGGGATGAATGAATATCTAATATCATTCATGCTATTTTTACGTTAGTTTTTGGATGATACTTTAATAAGGCAAATCACGAGTGCTTCTGTCTGCATCAAAACATTTGGTCAATGGTATGAAACAAAAATGTGTTATTTATATATCCACTCTGTTCTTGACTTTCCAAATATTAAGACCTCTTCTCCTTGTGTGTTAATGCCTGTGTATGATTAACTATAATAAGCATGGCACAGGGAAGATGAAATCCTTCAGGAAGAACCTTCTGTTCGCTACTCCAGATTCAAGTATAATTTCTGCCAGAGGAAGATATGATTCCAGTTGATAATAAGCATGAAATGAAGCTCCTTTGAAAACCCAGTATGATATTTTGCATAACTAGCGCAATGCAATATGTTTAGAACTCACTGAAGTGTAAAATACATCCACAATACTATTTTAAATATGCATCTCACATTCCAAGCCAGCCACACATGCAGGTGAGTTTTATGCAGTTTTCAAAGTTGAACTATATCACTACTAAGGAATCACTTGAAGAAAATATAGCAGGGGACACATTCCTGGTGAAAACCAAAACCAAATAGTAGCAATGCCATCAAGATATAATAAATACCTACTATCTCTTTTCAACTAGGAGAATCTGTAACTTTTTTCCCCGAAGAAGAACAATAACAGCATAATGAACTGAATCTAATTCTGTAGTTCTCTAATGAGTATGAATTATGATCATGCAAGGTATACAGCCTTCTGGTCCTGATCCAGCTAAACATTCCCGCATTTGAGCTGTCCCCTGTCAGCTGCAATTACTTGAAGCATTGCCATGATTTTCATGTTAGAATTGCAAGGCTTTTGGATCAATGTTTAGCAGGAGTGAAGAATAATTTGCAATGTTGTGTACTCTGAAGTCTGTGCCTAGAAGGATAGAGCTGTGGATGTTTCTTGTTCTTCTTCCTTCTAAAACCAGCAAAATGAATCTTAGAGGAGTTTAGCTACCGGCAGTGATCACTAATTCATATACTATCGTAGCTGTAAGTTGAAGGACTAAGTATTAGAAAAAGGAAGGGATTTACTTTCTATGATCTAAAGATTACTTAGCGATAGCAAAGATTCCAGAACACTTCCTTAGAAGTTCCACTTCTATCTTTTTTTGTCATTATACTGCTGTCAAAACAAGAGATAATACATCATGAGTTCAGCCTTTAAAGACATAAAAAGACCCAAAAAGTGTCAGACATTTAGTCAACTTCATTTTCTTTCTACACCATCTATTTGTCTGTTCAATATGTGACTACATTAATGTATGATGTTAAAGAATCAAATAAAATCAAGAAGTATCCCCAAACTATAGGTGTAAAAATGCACTTTATGTATTCTGTACTCAGCACATAATGCTGGTTTGCACAAATGAACTTTGTGATATAACAACCCAAGTTAAGTAGAATTGGTTTGGTTCCAAAAACAGTATCACAGCTGATAGAGAAGTACACACAGAATTATGAGCACATATTTGTCTCCACTGATGTGTAAAGTCTCCTACAATTACAACCAAACTTGTTCAATACATGACCACTTTTTATCACTGGGAATTTTCTTTTCAACCTATTTTTTTGATAGCTTTATGGAAGAAAATAACTTCCTCTCAGAGTTTAGCAGTCCTGGTATAAACAGAGAAAAGCAAGTCATGCTGTGAGAGTGGATAATGGGCTCAGGGATTGATCTCCCAGTTAGCTCTTGTCTCCTATCTCCTGTCAGTAGGTTCCTACTGCAGTTCTCCGGCCTTTCTTCTCTCTGTACATCTGGCATATATATTGACTGAAAATAACTATGTCTAAATGCTGAAACTAGGTAGCACCAGCACCTTGGCAAGGAAAGAGATGAGGCTGGGGACTAGACTTTTGGAGTCAAAAATCTCTGTGAAATAGCTTGTGCTTGTACATTCTTAGAATGGAAAAAAAACCCAAAACAATATTAGATCTACATAGATTTCTTTTGCCAGATCTCTGAGAGTTCTGGAAAAATAAGCATTCAATTAGTAAACATGACAACAGCTATCAAATAAATACATAAATAATAAATTAAAATACAACACATGCACACAAAGCAAAACACTGCTGCCATGTTGACAATTTCACACCTATGCTAATTGAAAATATGTTGCTGTTTGGTTCATTTTTTTAATAAAAATCCTTTAGCTGATGCTGCTAAGATGTGAATGGCAAGTTTTAGAACAAATTAGATTTTAGGTCTGCCCATATTTTTGTGGAGACAAATGGGCTTTTGGCAGAATATGATTTTCTCTTTCATTATACTATTCTCCAGGGAAAATTAGGTCCTACTACTTTGATTTTCTTTTACCTGTGTGGAAATGCAAATACTTGGTGAAAAAAGGAACAACATCCATTAACCAGCAGCAAAGTGCCAGCATCAAAACTACAGACTAGTAAATTTCTAAAATTGATTGTGGAGTTTTTGTCAGTTATCAAACAGCCTTTTCATCTTTTGAGCATGACTTTATTCCATAAAACAGGTTACGGGATGCATTTTCTGTGAAGCTCAATTATTGTATTTCCCATGTCTTCATTTGCTTTTGTTGTCATTATTTCCCATCTTCACTGATTTTCTGTGTGCACAGGATGCTTAAGGAATACCTACTTCAATAAAGTGGTGTAGGAGTTCTCAGTATCTAATGACATCATTGACTGTTTTTTAATTCCCTGTAATAGTCCTGTAGAAAGGAAAAAGATAAATCATACAGCTATAGCAGATGTAGCATCTCTCATTTGCTCAGAGAAGCTGTGGATGCCCCATCACCAGAAGCACTCAAGGCCAGGTTGGGCAGGATGTTCAGCAGCCTGGTCTAGTGAAAAGTATTCCTTGCCCACAGCAGGACTTTTAAACCCTATGCCATCCCAGAATACAAGAAAGAAGGGGAAAGGAAAGTCTAGGATAAGTAAGGCTATGAGATCCTTAGAGGTAATCATAGTTTACTTTTTAGGGCTCTAGATTCAGCCCAGCTATACATCCAGTTATGTACAAAATCTATATTCGTATTTAAAAAAAGATAAACCTTCAAAATTCTCATTTTCCTCTGTGTCACAACCTTCAAATTTACCATTTTGAGATATTAAATTACCTATTCAATAACATAGTCCTAAACTACTGATGGCCATGTGATTTTCTATTTACCTACAAAAATCATTCAAAATAACGATACTGAGACCCCAACAAAGCAGAAGAATGCTTTTCTAGTTCATACTGGCTCCCTGCATAGTGGCATTTCACATAAACTATGGATAAACTAGATTTGGACAAATCTAGGAACATCTCTGCTCATCTCAGGCTCTGAGAGCCATTTAGACAACCTGTCATGGTGACCTGGCTTAGATTAAAACCAGAGTGTAAGTAAAGTTCTAAAACACAAGTTGTGGCTGTGACATGAAGCAATTAATTTGCAGTGGCAAGAAGTGACTGTGGTTATTTTCACATTCTATGTTTTACACACATAACATTTTAAGAGCTCAGGTAATGAAAGAGGAGAGGAGGTCACCCACGTGGTATTTTTAAGAGTTGATCACCATAAATCAGGTCATGGGCATGTCTGATTAAGCTTTCAACAAAACTGAAGTTTCTAAGCAGGCCAGCACCTTTCAGAATGAAACCTCAAATACTCCGCAGCTTTTCAGTTGTTTTGAAAGATTTAAATGGAATTCAGGCTGATTCAGTAGCTCTGTACAATCTGAGTGAACAGTTACAGTTTTCCTGTCATAAAAATATGGCTGTAAATTGCATATAAATTCTGAAAGAAATCTTCCTTTTTTTAACCATCAATAAGTCTAATTTCTTAAGGAAGGCAACAGGAATAAAGATAATGGAATTGTGACAGTATGATCACTTTCTAAGTAGCAGTAAATTAATAAAAATAAGGCAGTTTGATTCTGCTGAAATCCAGCAAAGCAGAAAATGGAACAAAACATGTAGGAAAAAGTAATTCCTGCAGAATTTAAAGAGAAAACTATTCAGTAAAATGATCATTATTTGTGATCAAATTTACCCTAGCAGCATACTTCACTTAATACTGTCTTCCAGCTAGGAATAGTATTTATTTTTCCCTGACAGAGCCTTTGTAGAAGTATTCTATGCCCCAGCATTTGTATTTACAGTCAAAGCCAGACGGAAGTTCTGGCTGCATTAAAATGCATGAAATGATTTTATAGGCTTTAATACGGACAATATCAATCATTAGGCTTTCCTAATCAACCAGAGTGAAGCAACTGATGTAATAAAACTAGGGAGAAAGCCCTATTTGACATCTTATACCTGTAATTATTATAATGGCTTTATCCTCCATCTCCCTGATTATTTTCCATTTCCAGCTGATGCCAGTTTAAGTGCAAAACTTGTAACAGTGAATTACATGTTTGGGTTTTTATTCCAAAAACAAAGTCTATTTAGAGGTGTCTTGGGGTGACTTTATGATGCTGTATCACCTATTGTCTGCCCTATGCCAGACATAAGTTCCGTGCCTTTAAAGCTAGGTCCAGGAGAGGGGGGGAAGCCGGTGGAATTTTTTCATCAGCCTGTGTTCAAAAACACAGATAACTTGCTGTCTCCCCAGCTCTCAGTTCTGCAGCAGGGCAGAGAGGTGCATTCTTTTGCTTTTTAGCTAGCTTCTTGTTCGTTAGCTGAAGCAAGGAGTTTTCCTGGGACTGTGGCTTCTTCTTTTTTTCTCCTGGAACTGTTCAGCTTTGCTCCGGTCCAGAATACCACCACCGGGAGGCCCCACACCGTGGCCTGGCAGGGGCCCACGTCACACCCCAGCTCCGAAGAAAGCAGAGCCACACCTACAGAAAGGACTCTGAATCTACCAGGTCTTCTCCACAGCAAGAGTTTTTATTATCTAACATTATTCATTTTCTTCTCGTGCCTGCATGCACCCTGCTTGTTATATAAACAGCTTTTTTTCACTTTCCTCCAAGAAATTTCTTTCTGAACCTGGTGGGGGAGGGGCTGCTGAAACCTGCCTTCCATTAGAAGACGTTCATTAGGATGTTTCCTCCTAATTTGTCTCAAACCAAAACAAGAGGCAAATACTAAAAATATCAATATTTCAGGATACTGAATACTATGCATTACACTACTGTAAGTGGTGCACAGCAAGTAGTGCATAGTAGTGCACTGTGACACCCCAAGCCCAGTTTTTCCAGCCCTGTTCACTATTACTACTAAAATCCTGCTTTTCTTTTTTCTATTTTCTGCACTTAATATCATCATATAGAATATCTAAATATAGCTCATGCTTTACATCATGTCTTCCCATAATTCCATGTATCCTGATTTACCTTCTTACATTTATAACTACAATACATTTTTTTTAAGAGTTCATCGAGTTTTCTGAAGAATTTCCTGAAAAAAAAATAAGCAAAACATTACAGAAGTTGAGAATGTTAATCTGTTTGAAAAACTGGCATCAGTAATATTTCTGATATAGTTGTATTAAAAAGCCAAAGAATTATTACAGCTTTTTATTTGTTTTCCCTCTCATTTCCAGGGGTGGTCATGTGTGAATTTCCTGAAATAAAACGGCAAAATATCATGTTCTTTTTCAATTAACTTTCCAATGCTAATGTTTTTTATTAAAATTGATTAATTAATAAATTATAAAAGCAGGGGATATATACATAGCTAAAATAATCATCATGTACTATCATGCATTGTGATGAGATGTTGTTCTGCAAATCTAAGAGAAAAAAACAACATTCTGGATAATATCTGTTGAAATGTTCTCCCAAGTGTATACATATTTATGAAAAAGCAGCCCACAGTGACAACCACAATATTTTCTCATCATTTTCTCTCCTGAGAGGTAATTCACCAGAGTGGATGCAAGTGGGGATTTTCCTTCCTTTCCTATTATTTATGTTCATGGCTTCAGGAAAAGCTTTTTTTCTCGGTAGTCAAACATAGCTGTCAAAGGAAGGAAAGATCACAGCACAGCTAACACCCCAAAAAAGTTGTAAAATGAAGGGTAATGGATCTTCTAAATGATGTAAAATTGTGGCTCATAGAAATTTGAACCTCACATTTTCCTATTTTAAGAAGCTCAGCACTTTTCACAGTTCTTCAAAACTAAAAAAACACTATAGTAGGAATGTGTGCTAGTATCCTATAGAGATGATGGGAAAAATTTTCAAAACTGTGTACAAATTCTAAGAAGACTATTCATAAATAATGGGGTTTTATAATTCCTGAAACACCAAAAGAAAATAATTGCCCTATGAAGCAAAACTAGGGCAGCCGACTGGGTCAGAGTGGCTCCCTGTGACTGGATGTGCGTGCTTCAGCAATGCTTCCCCGAAAGTCCTCCTGGTAGGAATCTAAAGTGTTTATTTTCTTACCAAAAAAAAAAAAAAATCCAAACAAAACAAAACAAAACAAACTACACCAAAACTTGCAACTAAAACATTCAGAATCACTTGGAATTTATGTGTCCTAACAAAAATAAAAATTAGATATAGATATAGATACATAATTATTTCTACCACTCCCTTCAATGTGTCAGCCAGTCTGGCAGTTTGGGACAACCTGGAGGTTACACGATAAAAATGGTCCATAACAACACATCCCAAGGGGTGTATGGCTCTCAGTGTGGCTGTACCTTTCGTACTGTCTACTGCATTATAACTCCAGAGATGTCATTAAAGTTGGCACAGTTTGCACCATCTGAGTACAAAGATCCAAATGTTTGGAGACTTCAAAACTGAACAAGCATTAGTCTATTCCACAAGAAAATATAATTGAAAGCACTGCTAAGAAACCCTCATTTGGTCTCAGTTAATAGCTTTTTCTGCCAAAGAACAAACATACAGTCAGAATTTATATTTGCCTAAACAACAACAGAAGGACATAAAAATAGTCAGACATTCTGTAACAATGAGTATAGAATATCTCAGAGCTTAAATTATTTCAATCTAGCACTCCAGTTCAAATTCTACTTTTAAATAACTAAAAGTGCAAATGGAGATAGAAATTCTTTGCTGCAGTATTTCAGTATTTTGTCATTGTTGGTTTATCAAGAAAATACAAGGGAGAAAAAGGAAAAAAAGAATTTCCTAATTCCTTTTTACTTTTACTGCCTGCAAACCATATGTCTCTCCGATGAAGTAATAAAAATACATTGTTATAAATGTAGGATATAGTAAGAGCAAAGGAAAAAAGGTTAGACTAATTTTTTTCAAGTTTCAGAAGGCCTTAAAATTAAATCAAAAGAAGATTCATATTCTGAGGGAACTGGTTTATTTTACTTTATATTGCAGCTCAGCTGTCAGACAATTAAATTATCTGCAAACAGTCCATGGAATAAAATAAACAGAGGATAGTGTGTCTGAACTTAATGTTGATTAAAGTAGGAAAAAATATTTAAAGAAAAGGAAACAAAATCTTAACTTACCAGCTTGACCGAGTGTATACTCCTGATATCTTGTTCCTATTCTGTTTGTGGCTGTACAATTATACCGTCCAAAATCACTGTCAGATGTGGGGGCAATCTTTAAAATGAATACACTTTGTAAATATTAGTTGCTACTTAAATATAATTTTTTTAAAAAAATCATAAATTCAAGTATGTTCTCCTTAAGTAATATGCAGATGAGTTCTTACTTCAACATACCTAATATATTCTCCAAATATAGACCTAAATACACCTTTTTTCATGTTTAACTCCCCCTTCTCAACTTCAAATGAGAAAATAGTGACTTTGTTCATCTTTATAATTTCACCTTTAAACAATAAAAAAAACCCCTAATAAACTTTTTGTAGATAACAAGCACCTACTAGGTAGTCACTTCAATTTTCAGTCTTAGCTCGATGGTTTAGTTTTATATCTATTTATGGATTTTTTTACTTCCAAGAAATGCAAATTATATTTCTGTTGGGTGCAGTTGGAAAACTGAGCACAAGCCATTCAAATAAGGTTTATTTTCTAACTACTCTTAAGAAATGTGTAGATAAATCAATTCATATATAGTTGTTTGTTGTTTTTGTTCCTTTTTTAAGAGTGTTACTTATTCAGTTGTAGGTCTTAGCCTTAAATACACTCTACAGTACTCGCAGTGCTGCCAAATTGAGGATAAAATTATGTTCTGCCACCATGCTGATTTCCATTTTAAGGCTTACCTCTAGAATCAGCTTTCTTCCTGTACTGTAGGTCTTCAAATGAGTTGTATTTTTTACAGGTAAAACTAATTTTCCTCTTTTCCACTGAACTGAGGCAGACGGATTTGCTAGCACTTCACAGCTTATATTGATGGGATTGCCTTCCCAAGAGTAATACATGGTTTGATTTGACACGAATGTTGGAGCATCTGGAAAAAGGAAGTAATGCACAAGTTTATTAACCAGTTTAGTAAAACAAGCCATATACCCATATCCAGGCTTTCATGTTCACTGAGAAATTTCAATTGATTGTTGTGTCAGTTTATTATTGAACATGGAAGTATTACTATTCAACCTTGAGTTTGTTGGGCTTTTATCTTGGTAGGTTTCTCCTCTCCTGAAACTGTTTCAGCTGAACTTCTCGGGAAAGAGAATACCTGTTAAATATATTTAACATTAGGCAATATGAGGCCCTTGATAGACACTCTCAGAAACAAGGAAGAGCATTTCCTCTTGAGGATGACAAACTGTTCAGCCAGACCCTCGTACGACAAAGGGAGGTGACCTAAAAACATATATTGTCTGTTCATGTGCTGACTGTATAGTGTCTTCTTTTGCTACAGAGAAATTACATTCACTCCTCAAATTTTCTTGTGCTATGGCTTCACTCATTTCTTCTTGGAGTTTTATTATACTTTATGAAATCTTTCTAAAGAGAGGTGTTTATTTGTGGAAATAAACCTTTAAAAAATAGTAAAAGAATAGCAAAAATGTTACAATGTATTCTACCTACTGCAGAAAATATATTGTGTGTATACTACTTAGGACAACCTTTATATCAGTTCCTTATGAAATTATCAAGCTACAGCCACGGAAAAAGATGGTGTGTTTTTCTTACAAACCTGACTGTAAATGGCTGCATTATAGATATACCAAACACTGAGTCTGACACAGAGGAAATTGCTGGTTTGCAAACTAACTGTGATCTTCAGACCACAGTGCCACTAAGTGACAAGACTTTTCTATTCACTGTTTCTCTAGACAGCAGTAAGTTTAGTGATCTCTATAAATGAGAGGGGTTAGCCTTTTCCCTCCTCTTCTTATGTCTTGGCTGAATAATTTTTTTTTCTATCAAATATTGATTTGTATTTTTTTCCTAATTTCATTGTTATTATCTTTTAAGAGTATTAAAAAATATATTCTTTATTCAAGGAAACTTCCTTAGTTCTTTAATTCCAAAAGGGAATTTATTAGTTACATCTGTTGTAATGGTATATCTTTTTAATATCTAAGATATACACATATACATTTTTGTTTTGATAAATAGCTCCTAAATGTTTCCAGATGTGTCTCTGGAAAATCTATTCTAGTCCTCTCACATATAGCTTAATTTCAGGCAAGAAAATTCCTAATAGGTCTATCAGCAACCAGAACTGAGCATCTTTAAGTATGAAGTAAAATTTAGCTTCAGGAATGGTTAAAAAAACCTGGTTTTTTCCTTTTTTTTTTTTTTTTCCTGAAGTGCACATTTTCAACTTCTTTCTCTGTTTGCCTCTGTTGAAATGCATAACTTTTTGATGACATATGCTGCTTCTGAATGTAGGCATACAGGCTCTGAGCAAAAAGAACTGTTATCAATAGGAGTTTTAAAGCACAGATCAAAGCTGTTACATTGCTCATGGCCAGCAGCATCTCCTTTAATAACTGTTCAGCCCTTATTTTTGTAGAAAAA
Organism: Gymnorhina tibicen; assembly: GCA_013399875.1. Lineage (NCBI taxonomy): Eukaryota > Metazoa > Chordata > Aves > Passeriformes > Artamidae > Gymnorhina > Gymnorhina tibicen. Next base: position 788,419 of record VXAZ01001997.1, on the reverse strand, counting down.
CAAGCATTTTCATCTAAATAAGTTAAAGCTTGCCTGGCTATGAATTTATTTACCAAACACAGGACCTCATCTTTCTGCTCCAAATATTTTAACAAGTAATTCTAGTGATCTTGATTTTCACAGACCTTTAAAAACCCCATATTTCATCAGCTAAACAGTTTAATGCAAAGAACAGACTATCAAAGAGTCTTCAGAGTGTGACATCTCACACTAGTGGAGAATATGAAGAAAAAAGAAAACTGCATAAGTGTGTTTCATGGTTAGCTATGGTCAAGAATCTCAAAATACCAGTGGTCAGAACCCTGACTTTTCCTCTGGAAATGAAGTTCATGGTGGGAATCACTTGTAGGAAAGCTGTACAAACTTATTTCTGCGTGTTCAATAGATGGATCAACAGCATGTTCAACAAATAGATCGGAAATCTCATCAGAGTCTTCATAAGGTCCCAAGTGTGGTTATTTCACAAATTTTATGTAAGCACTGTCTCCCAATATGCAATTTCTCACAATAAGTCCACTCCATTTACGAACACTGGCCTGAATATTGAAGATTGAAAGACACTCTGAATCTGAGTAACCTTCCTTCCTAGATAACATTATGTGGTTTGATGCTCCCTGTTGATTTCAATACACATATGGCAAAATCATATCCTATTTTAAGATTTACAAGGAAAAAAGTAGTTTAAATTTCTGTACTGCAGGTAAAAGCATTTAAGAGAATAAGGACTTCAAGTTAAGACTTTTCTCTCTTCTAAAGGTAGATTTTGGATGCCCATAGTATCTACTTGTTCATCTTTTAAAAGAATAGGTCAGTTATGGACTGCCATCTATACAAAACTACAGGTATTAACAGTCATAAACACAATAAAACACAAATAGGACTAAAAGTCCGTCAAATAAAGATATGTTCCCAAATAAACAACTCGCAATTGTAAAGCATTCCCCTCAAAAAAGGGAAAATGGCTTTGCAGTCATTTCTGCAGCAGTCAAGAGCTCCAGTATACCAAAAAAAGAGAAAAAAGAGGACTGTGCTAATGACTTGATTCACAGAAATTATCTTAAGACAGATGATTTTTGATTTCCTGGTCAGGAACAGATTAAGATGCTTGGAGTGATGTTTTACAAAAAGAATAAAATTCTGGAAATAATTTTCTTTTTACAGTACAAATAAAAGATAGTTTACATTTCTTATAAAACTAAAAAATTGAGTTGGAAAGGAATAATTTGTTTATAAAGAGAACTTTTTTTTTCTTGTATGCGCTTCATCACTAACTGCAGTTTAGTATGCTTAAATGGTTACAGAATTATTATTTATCAAACATAAACACACATTATGTTTAATATAAAATAAAGCACGAAAAATAACAAACCTTAAAGCCAAGGCTTTGAAAACATAAGGCTGACTATTTTAGATGTCTACAAAACCTGACCCCATCAGTTTTGTAAAATAACTAACAAAAAAATTACATTAATAACCAGAATATTTATCAAAAAGTTCTATCAATTGAAAATGAAGTAAAACCAAGTAGAAATGAGAAGGTGGTCCTTCTCATAGGTTTACATATGTTAAGGATCTTTAAATGCAATATATGTACTGTTTAAAAAATAAAAGATTCAGTGGAAATCTGTTAGAAAATTAGAACCATTAAAAAATAATAATGTGCTCCGCTTAGCTTCTATGTAACTGAGAATTAATTTACACCTGACAAAATTCAATGCAGGGTGCAAATGAACTCTTCCTTTTAAGCTTTTATACATAAAGTACTACCAGTTAAGATGACATACTAGAGTTCTAAACAGATAAGTAGAAGTAGGAGCGGAAATACACGCCATTTAAAAAAAAAAAAATCAACCCTGATGGTATTTCTTATATCTGAGCTTTTAGCACTTTAGTGAAAACAAAACAAATAAACCCCCCTAAAACTGAAAAAAGGTACAAAAGTTACCATTGATATGATTTAATAAATGCACACAATATCATAGAATAGCTCAGTTTGGAAAAGACTTTAAAGATCACTCAGCTCCAATTCCCTGCCATGGGCAATGACACCTGCCACTAGACCAGGTTTCTCAAAGCCCCATGCAACCTGGCTCTGAACACTTCCAGGGATGGGATATCCACAGCTTCTCTGGGCAACCTGTGCCAGTGTCTCATCACCCTCACATTAAAAAAAAATTTCTTCCTGAAATCGAATTTCTAAGAACTCTCAGTTTAAAATCATTATCCTTGTGCTATCACTACAGGTGAAAAGTCTCTCTTTCTCATAAGCCCCCTTTGCACACTGAAAGGCTGCAAATGTCTCCTCAGAGCCTTCTCTTCTCCAGGTTTATCAACTGCAACTCTCTCAGGCTGTCTCCATAGCTGAGCTGCTCCAGCCCTCTGATCACCTTCATGGCCCTCACCTGGACCTGCTCCAGCAGATCCATGTCTTTCTTGTATTTGTTGTTCCAGAGCTGGATGCAGCACTGCAGGTGGGGGTCTCACAAAAGGTGAGTTAGAGGGGTAGAATCACTTCTCTTGGCCTGCTGGCCACGGGGCTTTGGATGCAGCCCAGGATGTGATAAAGTTCATAAGGTTTTAAGGTTCAACTATGAAAGATCGAGTATTATTTTGGAGAGATGAGGCAATCCAAATGAAAAAGATGCCTTGAAGGAACAAAGACTATATTACAAAGACTGTATCACAAAGATAAACTAAACATAACTAATCCATGGGGGTATGATTCTGTAAGAAATTATAAATTTAGAATGGCATTTTAGAGTAGTTAGTGTTATGGCACCAGCATCAGCTAAACTCAAGCTGTTCATTTTCCCAAACAAGAAAGAAACTGACAGGTTGGCACTCCAAACAAAATGAGTTCTGGATAACCTGTGTAAGAAGATTATTGAGGAGAAGCAAATTCCGACCTGAAAGCTGTCTCTAGCATTTAGATATCCATGTTAGTTATAATGTCCAGGAACAGTGACTCAAGAACAGACTAATACATCACCTGCCTTGTCCAGAAGGTAATTAAATTAAGGACGACAAAGATCCAGCTCTGGTGTATGTTTGATGTCATACACAAAATTAGATATAGCAAGTTACCTGATTCAGTACATGTGTCCAGACAACCATAATGGAAAACTGGTGTGCAGAATCAGATTTGCACTTCTTAATTTAAGAACATAGGTTTTCAAACTTTTGGCTATTTGTTCCCCGGGAACACATAATAAAAATATGTGACAGATTGTCAGGTCTAAGACGCTGGGACATTTCCTGCAGTATATTATTGGAAGCCTCTCTCTAAGATGATTAATGTTGGCATAAGTTTCCCATCATCAAGGACTTTAATAAACCGCATCCTCTGGCAAATCTAGTGCTGTCCTTGCCATCGATCCTGTAAAAGTGCCTCAATTTTTTGTAACTCTGCCACAATTTAGTTAACAGCCATTTATCTTTCTCTTGTATTTTCTCCCTCATACCTTTCTCAGTAGTTAATATTTTAAAATGAATAGCTCTTCGTTGGATATAAAGTAGAAGAACCTCCACAGACAAGTACAATAACTGTCACATATTCATTTGCAAGAAGAAATAATATTAGACAGACTTCAAAAATGTGGTTAGATGACTATATTTTAATCTATAATCATCCTTAAAAGGAAGATAGGAATTGGATAACTTCAGGATTACTAACTTTCACTTTACTACTACTATCACAATCATGTGGCTGTAAGGAAAAACATCCAAGACCTGCACAGAAAGTTTCCAAATAGAAAAGCAGATGAAACTCATCATATATTGGTTTTAAATTGCCATGATTATTAGCTAAAACCAGAGGGATCTTTTCTTCTGGAATCCACGCCATGATTTCAAAAGTTTTGAGAGGTACAAGTTTCTTCCACAGCAAGTGCAGAAAACACCACACTTTCTGTAAGGTTTCCTTTCCCCTGCCCCATTCTCTTGGTTCCTCTCAAAATTCATTACGATATGACATTGATATTCAATAGTATGATGGACTATTGACTGATTCTACATTTTACAAAGAGTAAGAGCTCCCTCCTACTGGCAAGCAGTACTAGTTCCTGGAAACCTTGACTAGGATATTATTTTTAATATTAAAACACCATACCAATTGCTCCATTTCCATAAGATACTTTTTGCTACATGCAAAGCATGGTTATAATTGCACATTAAATAATGGTGGGCAGTGAAAGGCTCAGGTGCTTGGTGCTGCCAGAGTTGCAGAAATTCAATGTACCTATTTTTCTTTGAGTTTCACTTGACATTAAGGAATTGTATTTGTTTTTACTTTAAAAAAAAAGCAAACACAAAAGCCAAACTAAAGCCCCAAGAAATTTTAATTTCATAAAAATGTCTGCTTTGAATTGGTATATCTCTCTAAAATTACCTAAATTAGTTTAAATTAGGAGAAGAAATTATACAGAAAACATAGCTAGGTAAAATAATCTAAGTCTGCCACTAGTGATGTATAAAATAAACTGTTTGCATATGTCTATCAATAATTTTGTATGCCTGTAAATCATCAACACTGGCCATCAGATCTAGGACAGGAAGACTCCCCCTACAGATCTATCACACTAGCAGCAATTTTCATTTTAGTAATAAAATCATCAAGTGCTGCCAATTGTTAACACATTATTCTTAAATGGTGCCAATTTGTACCAAATTTTCAATTGGTTCAGTTTTCAATTTTCACATGTATTTCAGGACAGAATTACTGGAATAATTTAGTATAGCCTGACTTCTCCATCAAATGTTAGATTACATAATTCTCTTATAAGCAGAAGTGAAAAACTGCAATGCTTTACTCAAATCAAAATCCTAATCCCATCTTTCTTCTTGTCCTATGTGTCACATTTTCAGAACAAAATCCAGTCTTTACCTTCCATATTTTCCTACCTCTCACCCTTACCCCCACAACATGCCTCCTTCTTGATACCATCCTTCCATTCCCTAATGTCTCTATGTCTCTCTCTTATACATTCCTAAACCATAATAGTTGCTGTATGGAGTAAGAACTCTTAGCCTTTTAATCTCTTTTCCTAATCTTTACATGCAGTGATGTCCAGAAAGCAACAAATAAAATCTCTAAAAACTTGTTTTATTCAAGTTTCAAATTTTCAGCACCACACTTATCACCTGATTATTTTCTTCATTATACTCAGATGTCTTGATTCTGCTTTGATGGATCTATCTTGGAGGTATAGAAAGGGAAAAGGTCACTATGCCTTTTTTTATTCACAGGTCAGCACTGTGTAATATAAATTACATTTTATATCGTATGAAAATACTTGTGAAACCATTTAAAATGTATCACATTAATTATCAATGTAAATATTTAACATTTTTAGCCTGTAAGACCAACTCAGTAGTAGAACCATCCTCAAGGAAGCATCAGAAAATTCTTCCTTGTTTTTTTCTTTTTTTTCTACCTTTACTTTTCACAATTGCATATGTGAAAATTTATGACAGTAAGAAAAGATGGTGAGGCATACATACCTATTAATGACTAAATTATTAGAAGTGAAACAAAATAAAACCCAGATTATTTTATTCATGCAAAATTGTGTTCTTGTATTAAGAGAAAAGTAGCTAACGTTATTACAAATCTACTTTAAGTTATATCAAGTTAATTGCAAGGTTAACCAAAACACGTAGTAGAGAGCTCTCTTCAGTAAAAATTTATGAGGAATTTCTTATATGAATATCATGTTTAACAAGTCACTAACATATATTTAAGCAAAATGTTTTTAGGACGGAATTTTTGTTTCAAAGTATTTTTACAGGCTTTTGGGCTAAATAATAGGTAGATTTATTATATAGATGAATAATTTCTCCATTTTACCACACTGCTGTAACATCAGAAAAGACACTGAATACATTCATCTCTGCTTCACTATGGGAAGTTTGGTGAAATGGTTTTGGAAAGTAACTTCATGTGATAAACCTCATCTTTTGCACAGAATTCAACTTTCCTATCCCCTTGAAGTCACTGCAATGGCATACTAAACTTCCTTCTGTGCAAGTGCACAAGGTAGTCAAAGAAGGAAAATGGTAAATCTTAAAAGTGACATTCATAATGTGTCAAAATTACTACACTTATTTGATGATGTTAAAGATTGACCTTTTCCATCTTTGCTTTTTCATTTTAACCTATAAATGTGACAGGAAGAAATGTAACTAAAGCCAATAGTATTTTATTAGAAAAGACGGATTTTTTCCTATAGTATTTCAATATTTTATTTCTCTTGATTATTTTTCCTGTAATTTGTTTCTTTTCTAGGCCATATGTGTATTTATTAGTTTTGTGTTCTGGCTTTAATGACAAGATAGAACTGGGCCCTCATGACTAATGGATGAAGGAAAAGTGTAAAGAAGACAAAGCCAGGTTTTTTCAGTGGTGTCCAGTGACAGGAAAGAGGCGATGCCTCCCAGTTTCAACCATTCTGTGATTCTGTGAGTAGTGATGGGATGTTGCCGCACTGGTTTCTGTTAAAAGAAACAGAATCCAAACAAATCCAAAGCATACACTGTTTGAATTTACTATGATTTATGATAGCAGTAGGCAGCTGAAACTTTTGTGACATTTATCACAACAACAAGGTTTCCCAGAGGAGCTGTGGATGACCCATCCATGGAAGTGTTCAAGGCTTGTCTGGAGGGGCTCTGAGCAACCTGGTCTAGTGGAAGTTGTCCCTGCCCACGGCAGGGGATGTTGTAACTGGATGACCTTTAAGATCCCTTCCAAACCAAACCATTCCATGATTCTATGATAACATTTCTGACATCCTGTACACAGTAGTAGCATTTTCACCAATTGAAAACCTTTCTTTATTGAAGGTAAATACAATTTGTAGCTCAGTCTGTTGAACCCACTCTTAAGTAATGTTGTTATTTATTTTTTGCAAAGATATAAAATTAAATTGCATGAATTGAAAGCATCCCCCTCAACTGCAGTGCAATACAGCTAACACACAACAAAGCAAAAGAATAATCAATTCAGGAAACCAAGTTCAATACTGCAACAGTAATGAGGTTGGTTTTAAATTGTGGCAAGGAAAAAAAAACAAAAACAAAGGAAGAAAAGACTGTTATTGATAAGCAATACAATAGTTAACAAATACTGCACAGTTTTCTTTACAGGTAAAGACTATATTGCACATGCTACATGATTATTTCTATTTTATTTCAAAGATGGTACTTAACTAATAAGGAATAAAACTACAAAAATCATGTTTGAATGAAAAGCAGTATTAAGAAAACTTCATATTTCTGCAAGACACTATAAATTATTTAAATGCATTTTTTTAGCAATTGCTTTCTAAGAAATCATTTTTATCAACTACTCACATGGCTGATCTCATACAAAAATGTACCATGTTACTCAATGCAATAGATTTGTCATAGATGACTCTATCTCAAAACACTACTCTTTTGAGTACTGTGAGGAAATAGGCATTTTTGGACCATCCAGCATATCTAATAGCTGCAGTATCAGTATTGAAATTGAGAGTTTTAAATAAAATAGTGATGTGAAAACTGGTAAATCCAACTAAAAAGGTCTCTTAGTCAGGATGCTTCCTGGATAGTGTATGGGAAAATGGAGAATTTTCCAAAGGACATAGCTTAATGCCTTTTCTCCAATAAAAGGAGTATTGTCCAAAGGAATTTGCACCTGGTGATACAGAGCAGTCAGAAACAGTAGCATCTTACATAATGTGTGCACCTGGGAGGACAAAATTAAGTGAGGGCTGTGAAAACTTCCGACTGGTTAATGACAGTTTGAACACAACGAAGGGAAAACTGTAAGGGCACATAGAGAGCCTTTCAAGGATCATAAATGTTGTTCATTACTGGCTTGTTTAAAGCTTTTCCAACTTAGCGATGTTGTCGGGGCACCCTAAGAATACCACTGTGGTGAAAGATGATCCAGCACACTGAACATGTCAAAATTTAGATTTTTCTTTCTCCAATTCTAATTATGCAGTGAGAAATTTGTGAAAGCCAAGAATTAATGTGTTCTCTCATCATAATTTTTCTTTTAGTCAGGTCTGTATTATGCTTTTAAAGACAAAAAGATACCATATAGAAATGTAAACATCTGTGTAGAAAAACTAACTTTGAGAGACACCTGATATTGTATGTAAAATCAAGTTATAATTCACTAGGCTTTATATATTTAGCTTTCTCAGGCTCTCTTAAAAATCTCATCTTAGTATATGGCCTGCTTTATCTTTTCTATGTATTTCTTGAGTGTTTTTTATTTAAAAAAATAGTTCTCTGTCTATGATAAATATGTAGATAATAACTATAGACACATCTTATATGTGTCTATATTTCATATATCCCACCACACAGAAACTTTTCAATTTATTACTTATTATTACTATCATCCAATATACACTAGGATTCATATTTAAAACCAAATTTTGCAGTTAATGAAATCCATTAATAAATAATATTTGAAAATGGTATTTTATATTGATGTAATTTTGATTTATTTTTCATACTTTATATAAGGAAAATTAAATATAACTAAACAAAAAGACGACTTTGTAGGAAGAAATCCTTAAAAATGCCCCTGGAATCCCTGCAGTTCATGTCTGCTCAGCAATTCCTTCAGAAAAAAGTCAAGGTTAACTGTGCCCAGTTCGTATCAAACCTGATAATCTCTTCCTGTCCTGGAGAACTGCTCTTATCACCAGGAGCAACCCCAACAGAGAACAAGGATAAAGCATGGAAATTCTGTGCAATCCTACTGTCATTTAAAATCTCTGATAGGGGTCAGTAAGTAAAAGGATGAGACAGTGACAGAGAGCACTCTGTGCTTTCATTAGGCCTGTTTGACTGAGCTGGCATGTAAGGATGTGATGGAAGCAGTTTCCTCTCCTGGCTACACAAACTGTCAAACACAGTAAAACATCAAGAAAAATGCTGTAGTTTTGTTACTAACTTACAGAAAGGCATAGGTGCATTGTTTACTTCCATCTAGAAACTGGAGAACAATATCAAGAATTAAGTCCTGCTTATCTGTTTCTATTTTAATTTTAAAACAGTTATTAAGGGTTTATATGAGAATATTTTAAAAAAGAATAAAAATTTCTGTTAAAATGGCTTAACTGCAAGAGTGAGCCATACCTGAATAAATTCTTCTCAAAACTTGTTTGGAAGAGAATGAAATCAAAATAATGGAAGAGAAGAATCAAAATATTTTGAAGCGTTTTATGCAATTTTTAAAATGAGTATATTGGAAAAAAAATCTAAAAGCCCTCATAGCAATGTTTGTAGCTGCAATTAATGTGCTGAAAAAATGCCTCTTGGAATATATTGCAAATCTATCTATTTGATACCGACTTCACAGAATCCCCCCATTTTTATTAGTTTGCTATGAAAATTAGTTGTTTAGTTTTCGAACCTGAACCTTTTGCTGAAATTCCCTAGCCTGCAACTTATGAAGTTCCATAACTGGAATGACAGATAACCATGACACTGCTTCATAAAGGAAGGTATTGGGGAACTGGGGAAAGGACTGTCAGCGCTTAGGACAACCCAGCACTGAATGGAAATGGGGGCAATGAGGTGCTGAAAGATTCTTTGAAGGGGCTGTTCTGTCACAGAAGTTTATGGCAGAGACCAGACTGATGGGAGATGAGGCTGAAAAGAGGCACTTCCTCCTGGGGACATTATTTTAAAGAACAGGAGAATTCTTCACCCTTGAACAAGTGTTTTCTTTCCTGGACAAGACAAGTAAGTTATATTTGAAGCTCATACACCAGTGCAAAGTGGTTTGCAAAGGAAAGCAAAAAATTTCTCAGACTCATTAATCAGAATATGAGACAGACCTATATTGTATCACCCTGGAAATACCTGCTTTGCATCATAAAACTACTTGACTTAAAGGAATTGAGGAAAATTGTATTTCTGTTATTCAAACAACACCTGTGCTGAAAAAAACCTACATTTGGGTTAAACCTTGCTATCAGTTAAGTATTTAAAACTTAAAACTCCAATTTTAGTAACATCATAGTAAAAATCTTGTGTTATACATTAAAAGTAATCGTTACAATGTGTGATTTCTCTGATGCTAGAATGAAATTTCTATGTTCTTTGTAAATTGCGTTTCCTCAGAGGATTTTAGAACTGTAGAAAATTTTATGCTGTATCAAAAACTGTGTCTATCAAGGCATAAATTCAGACTTTAAGTTATTCCATTTTCTCATACACTATATTTGATTGTTCCCACATACATTCAAAATTAATTCTGCCATACCATAATAATAAGACTATGTTACTTTTAAATTCTTTTCACCTCTTCTAAAACTTTTACCCTGAAAGGTGTCTTAGGTTATAATAATGTATTGTGTCAATGCAGAGGTTTTATTATGCCCTTCAGTATGAATTCTGTATTGCTAATAAATTCTTAAATTTCAGTTGTCCATGCTTCATAAAATGTGGTGCAACATATCTCTCTCTTCTGAATACAAAATATATTAACATTTAATGTTAAAGCATAGCAGCAACACAACCATAATCAGATCATATGTTTCATATCATTACGTGTAGAGTCGGCAGGATTTTAAAGAAACTTCACTTAATTTGCATTTTTATCTAGTGTTTTTTTCCTTTATATATAAATAAAAAATTATCATTGCACTCATTAAAGAAAACAAATATAGAAAATTGATTTATTTCTTAGGTCTTCTGGGTTGGCAAATCTCTCCATTCCTAACACCTAAAAATTCTTTTGACCATTCCTTATTTTCCTTTCAGATTTATATTCTATGCCACAATGCATTGCTTCCCTGCCAAAAAAGAACACAACTGTATAGTGAAAGCACTTTCAGAACTCCTCAGGAAATCGCTCCGTGGTCTGCCATCATTACTTTTATTTCTGTGGCACAGAATCCTATTCCAGCTTTTATTTTCCCACTGGAAAGAATTTTCCTGTTCAAAGACTCAGTTCAAACAGGCTCACACAAACTCTATTGGAGATGTAAAATAATTGTATCTGGAAAACTTGTAGATAAATGGAACAACAATGAAATAAAAAAGAAGCATGTTTATTTGCTTGTTTTCATTTTTTGAAGACCTTGGCTTGTGAATTTGAAGAACAGTTTGAAGAAGCAATTACTCAATGAATTTGTTTTTTATATTTCAGATTTATTTCCTCAGATTGCTTCTCAAGCATCAGACTCTTCTAAGCAAAAATAATCTCCTTTTCTCCTGGATAAAATGCAGGAGTTTGGAATAAAGAGAATCTCTAAAAAGAGACTGTTACAAACATGGTAACTCCAGGAGGGCTTATAATAGTGGCTAGAGACCTTTCAGGGATTAGTAAATCAGAGGACTCAGAAACAAAACCCAATCTTTGTTGGATCTTAGAAGGTTAAGCTCAGGACTGAGCTGCTGCTCAAATCAGCCCTTACTTTATCCCGCTGAATACTTTTCATTCCCAGTGGTCTCAGCTACCCCAGAGATTTGAAGTTATTAAGCTTAGCCTTAAGTTAATGGATAATACCACTGGAATATGATTTCAGAAGAAATCCTGTCCTGCTTAAGTCACCAACACACCAACAAGGCTCTTGTTAATTTCAGAAAAGACAGGATTCTTCCACAGAATCAGGAACTATAGGACATGCTTTCTTCATTTATGCAAGTTTAATCATGAATTACTATGAAAAAATGACCTTCCATTAAGAATGTACTTTTTTTTTCTTTTAAAACAAATTTAAAAGAGAAAACAAAATATTAGAACTTACATTCAATATCAAGGTACATGCTCTTTTGGTGCCCACCAATTCTACTTGCCGCTTCACAGTCATATCTCCCTGAATCTGACAACTTCACATCTTTAATATGCAGTGACGATTTTCCATGCTGCCCTTTGACTTCTATACGGCCATCTGGGCTCTGTTTACATCGATTCAGGAAAAAAGAAGGTTTTATATATTTATATATGTATATCAATGTAGAATTTATATATCAAACACTATTGATAAGAATGACTGAAAGCATCTCTTCACCTGTGGTGAAGTTATCACTGACAGCTAAGCAACTTCTAAATTTTTCAAATAAATTTTAAAAAAATGTAGAAAAACGTTCCCTTTCTAGGCAGTATAATCAAAGGAATAAGTACATGCTTAAAGGAACATTGTCAAGGGAAACCACAAAACGTATCAAATTATGACTGCAATAGTGAACTGCACACTCAAAACTTTATGATCTCACTCACTGTGTTATGATGCTGTGGTGAAGAAAAATGCATAGATACAACATTATATCTTAGATTACAGACAGCATTATCTCTGGTCCTCACAACTACAGCTGTGAAACTGAATAGAAGTAACGCCTCAGACAATGAGCAAGTCCCAGAACCTCACAACTGGTAAAAAAACTTGAACCATAAATGCAACTAGAATTTCTGGATTTCAGTTCCTTTTCATTACATGGAAAAGGACAAGGGAGAAAAATGAATGCTGCCTTCCAATTTTCTAGAATATAAATTTTATAAAAATCCTTATCCATAACGACTCTCCTTCCCCCCTCACTGTCCCTCCCCACAAAATTATTTGAATTTAATAAATATTAGGGAAAACTAAATAAAGTAATTTGAAGAAAAAGTCCTCTTTTTGATGCTTCAAACTTCATGAAGTATTATGCTTGAGAAAAAAAGTTATTTTCTTCTGCTCTTTACTTATAGAATTGTACAATACTTTGGGTTGGAAGGGACCTTAAAGCTCATCTCATTCCAACCCCCCTGCCTGGGCAGGGACATTTTCCACTAGACCAGGTTGCTCAGAGTCTCCTCCAACTTGGCCTTAAATGCTTCCAGGGATGGGACAGCCACAGTTTCTCTGGGCAACCTTTGGGAAATTTGTTGTACTTCGTTGTCTCACTTTTTTTGCTTAAGGGAAAAAACTCCAAAAGTGATATATAATACAGATATTAACCTACTTTCATTATAGTAAGGAAAAGGGACAAAAACCCAGTAACTATATCACTGCGTGACATTAGACTTGAAGCAGATTTTTTTGTTCAATTCTATAATACACACAGTCAAGTTTACTGCATTTTACACTAAATACTCACCAAGTGGCAGCTGATGTTTAAGTGGCTGAGCTTTTAACTTAGTACAATTGTTCCTTGACTTAATACAGGAAATCTGCACACAATTTAGATCTTAAAATATTTGATGTAAAGCAGTCAAATGAAGCATGCTGTTTATCATTATTTCTACAGAAAGAAAAGTGTTCTGATCCTATGTCAGAATGCAAGTAGACTGAATTTTGTTTCCTGTGAAAATGACTTAGCATAGGTACATAAATGAAAGTTCTTGAATTCTAACCCAGGAGCCAACATAAACCTCTCTGGACTGGTAAAAATTAGCAACTAAGAACACTTAGTTATCATTTTTAATACTGAAAATTCTATTTCTACAATATGCTTAAAAAAAAGGAAAATAAAAGTTATGGTGTTACTAGTAAACGTGTTACAGTAGTGAATGTCATGGCTTTTGGAAGGAATTGTTGGGATAATTAAAATGAAATTTCTTTAAAATAAAAAAATAAGTAGTTTTCTAATTTCTAACATACAAAGTACTTGTTTATATATATGTAAAACAAGTACTTCCTATGACATAGTTAATAACAGTTCTGAGTATTTTCTTCTTTTTTTTAAATATTAAGCCTGTAATACCATGGTCAGACTACATTATTCCTACCTAAAATGTATATACACTTCAGCAATTTAATTTCTGATTTTACCTTGATGACAAATATTTCCTCAAGAAGTTACATTTAAAACTGTGAAACAACCTGTGGCAATGAATCATAGATACTGTAGTAAATACTTTATTAGTGATTAATTAGTTCAATACTAATCCCAAATACTTTAATTCACTAATATGTATTTCAATATAAGTAATTCCATATATCCCTAAGCACATATATGAGTACTAATAGATGTTATAAAACAAAATAATAATGAAAATAAGCACAAAGATCCTTAAATTAAATAGCTTTTACAGTTACTTCTCAATCTCATTTTAGTTTATCTAATTATTTTCTAATGCTGATGGAAAAAATTTAGTCTGTACTCAGTATAATTTTCCTATGTTCTCACATTCTCTTATTCGAATGTAGGTGATGTAATATATCTTAGATTTATAGGTAGGACAGAACCCAAGCTAATAAACACTCTGAATGACAGGAGGTTTTCACATATCATTTATTCTTATAATCAAATATATGGTAAGAAACATTGTAAGAGGGATTTACTAGGTTCAAAGTCCATAAAATAAATAAAACAACAATCGTAGGCAAGAAAATATCACTAGAATTATTATAAAAATATGCGTTTACTAAAGATAATTTCTACTTTTTAAAAGTTCTTTTGTTAAAATTGTGTACTAAATCAAACAAAATTTCTAAAATGTGTTCTGCTTCATTGCTTATAATGGATCGTATACTGTGGCTTCTTAATAAGCAATCTAAAAAGTCCTGTTCACTGAGTCTATTCTGCAGATGGCTCGGTGTACAAATCCATCATTTATTTTTTTTACAAACATGGTGCAACACCTGATTAAAAATATACTGATAGGCTGGCATTCCTGAAGACAGAAACACATGAAAGAAAACAAGAGTATAAATACAGACCAAGAAAATTCCATTAACAAAACAAAGAAACAACTAACTAAATACATAAATGAAAGGAAATGTTTTGATGCAGACATCTCTATCTGTGAGAGGATTCCCAGAATATGCTGGAGATTACCACATGCAAATCAAAAATGCTAGTTAGTATGGTGAAGTTTTACAAGGACTCCAAAAACACTGGTGTAGCTGTATTATATTCCTTTATGGTATAAGTCAGATAAGAGAGATCTGGGTAAATAATTCAAGGACGTGTTATGATGACACAAAAAAGCACAATAACAGTGCAGCTGAGTATGGCAAAGAGCAGTGAAGAAACTGGGACAAAAATTGAATATGCAGTGTTAACCTGAAGCAAAAACTGAAGCCACACTATTTACATTTCTCTGTTCTTGTAAAGGACATTATTAAAACCAGGATATGCTGACAAAGCAGAAGTTTCTGACCATTGGTAAACCCTTTCTCAGGTTCATTTCTCTCCTGTACTAATTATGGACAACAGACATTAGGACTATGTCTGGCACCGTAACACACCAAAACATGAAGAGACACACATACGGGAACAGTACACCTGCCCAGTAATCCTCAGGAGAAATCCCCACCAGGAAAAAAGCTTTGGAGCTGCCAATGAGCCAAAACCAAAACACAGACATGATCTCTATAAATTAACAGTGTCAGTAACTCTCAAGCTTGCCTGGAATAATGATGGATACGTACTAAATTGGGATATTCTTTTTTTTTCCTTTCAAATGCTATAGCATGAGAGATGTAGAACCTGTATTTTATTTTACTGCTTAATATTAATAAAGAGCATAAAAGGGACAGAACAAACCCCTAGACAATCAGTATAGTCTCAGTGGCCCAATACTCATTATTTGTGCTCATTCACTGAATTACTCAGTATCTCCTACCACCATGGAGCATGAACAGTCATTGAGGTCTCAAAAGCATGAGGTTAAGACAGTAGACAGTTCCATACAGATTTACATATTCTTTAGAAAGAACAATTATGCTAACAGACACTTACACTCTTAGACATTGGAAGAATGACAAAGCCTTCACAAGTAACATTTTTCACATCATTTCAAAAATCATAATAAAATCTTAAGAAATAAAATATTTTTCATGTTTAATGTTAATTGCAGAATTTCACAGAAATCAAAAATAAAAGTGGGGATTTTGAGGCTTTGGTGGTGGGGTTTTTTTTCCCATAAATTCATCACCAGCATAAAGTTAAAATACAAGTGAAAATCTTCAGCAGAGACTTTGAAAAATGTTTTACTTAGGTAAAGTAATTTTATAATTTTATCCTCATAAAAAGCACATTCCCTAAATTAAGAAACAGAAAAGCCCTTTTATTTTGAATACTGATAACAATCTAGTTCTCTGCCATTGGTAAAGAAAATTTTTCTATAAAGATATCCAAGTAAAACTATCCAAAATGACGTCACATAAAAAATACCTTCTCGGAAATAACAAAAAAGTGAAAATCTTCTGCACTTGCAATATTCTTACTTATGTAGTTAAACACAAATAACTCCTCTGCTAATCAAAAAATGAGAGGTATTGCATAATTTGAGATTAGTGCTACAGGTTCTGTAAAAGTAAATATATATTTTTGGTTTTGATAAAATTCTTATCACACTATACGTGTTATTTTACCCCTTGACTTCCGTCATGCTCTTGCTTCCTGAATGTCTCACATAATTTGTAGTTCCACAGGTGAATATTCCCAAAGGCCTGACCAGCTGATGCTGACCTGACTGGTCTATGCACAGCTTCAAAGTCAAGAACCAGAGCTCCCAAGGCAGTACCGGAACAATGATAACTCTGAATTTCAAGGGTTCCACGTGCAGAGAGGATGGGGATGTGATGAGATAACAGCATCCAAATGGAGACAAGGAGAGCTTCTGGAAATGAATAAATTATTCAGGTACCATGGAGTGTTCAATCTGCAAAATTCCACTGCCATTTTAGTAAAATCAGTGTAATTTTTCAGGAGGGGAGAGTTAGCTGATTACAATGCTCAGAAATTGTCATTCGTTTACTAACTGTAGAAAGCTGTACTTGGGCAGAGGTGGATGGTGTGGTTAGTGGATGAGTTTGATTTATCAGCCAATGCTCCAGCTCCCACTGAGGAAATGTAGAACCAAACGAGATGAAGTTGTAGGGCTGCCAAAACTTGCATTTTGAGCTGGCTGAAAACAAGAATGGAAGGTAAGAACAGTTGCAGAAGTTGGTGACTCATTTGTAGCTGGATTTTAGTAATATTGCTTGGATGGTTAGAGCAGCTGACTTCCCTCCTAGAGTTTAGCATTTGGCTGTCAAAGTACTCCTTCAACCCCTGAAGTCCAAGTGCAAGACTGCAAGCAAAAAACCCCCTTAATTTAAAATCTAGACAAGTTGAAATATCTTTATTTGTTTTTATTCTAATGTTTAATGCTTATTCATGAGCAAAGTGCCATCACTGTCCATAGTTAAAATGCTACAGGTCAGTTTTGCCTGTCATAGTTACCAAACATGTCTTCTGACACCTTGTGTACTTTAGAATAATTTTGGATATGCACTGCATATATTACCCACAGAAAAGTTGAAGAGGTAGTGGCTTAGAATTGAGACTCTTTTTTACTTTTGCAAAACATGGAGCAACATAGTAAAGAACATGTAACTTGAGTAAAACCTGAAGGTATTTTAAATTTCCCGCAAAGGATCTGTTTCAGATGCATATGGTCGAAGATCCTCATATTGCAGAGGGGAAGGATTGAAAAACATCCTAGTTCTTCCTTCTTTGGATCAAATTGTTAAAAATTGCCAACTTATTATGCTGTCTTGGTCATGTTTCCAGTACACATCACTGAATTTTCAAGGAGAAAACAAATACTGATTAACAGAATCATCTTTGGAATTTCACAAATATTTTTAGGAAGTTTTCTGATTTCATGTTGTGTTCGCATCCACGTGAGACGTAACTTGAGGTCATATACTTCAGGCTTCTTATATGTGAGATTTAAGCAGATCTTAATTGCCCATGAAAATGTTTCTTGAAGCAGCATGAAAGACAAGAACTTCTGCAACCTGACATGCTGATACTAAATGATGATAAAATTCCAGAAGTCTATTAAATGTACGTGACCAGCAATTCCTAGTCTGAAATTCTACCTTTGATGATGAGAGAAAGGGCTGTTAGTCACAACAGCCATCATCGTGTAGAAGCTGATGGAAGCTCCCTTCTGGATTATGGATGGTATATTCACAATATTTCCCATTCTCTTCAGGTAAATGTATTCTATCCATGCACCTGTTGGAGACAGCAGAAAATTCCAGAGTATTGCTATGTGCATATGCCTTAATGTCCAGTGAATCAGAATAATGCTACAGCAGTGTCTTGGACTTCAGTGATTTTTATAGGAGACCTTGTGATATTTTAAAACTTCAGCTTGTTAATTATATATGTCAGCATGCTGCAAATTCCTGAATTTCTAGGAATTTGTTTTTCCACAAAGAAGAAATTATTGAAGCACCTATTATTGTAGATCAATAGTGTAGCACCAGGGAAGTCACAAGAAAACCTAATGTTGAAGAAAAAAAATACTGTTGTTGTGAATTTCTGCTCAGCTGCAGACACACCAGTTACTTTTATAGAATTCAGACTGTGAATGGCAGCAGGTTCTATGCAGGTTGTTAGCAGCATGTACAGTCTCAGGAAAAAATGTGTTCTTCAATGCTTCGCACAACTTTAAAAATTAAGAACTGATATTTCATTGATTCATGCTGGCATTTCTTTCAAACTTAAGTCATTATGCAAAGAGATGACACATGAAATCCTGACACCAAACACTTACTAAGACATGAGATGGAAAACTGAACTTCTTTCCTTCACTGGTTTTTACTCAACAATGAATATGTGAGATAAATATATATATAAGAGAGAAAAAATGATAAGCAGCCATTCAAGATTACTTCTGCTAAAGATGCAAATCCTAGATGTAAATCACAAATCTTAATGATGCAAATCACAAGAAATAAATGGTTGATGATTTTTAATGGCAAAAATACTAGCATCATATCAAATAAAATTGTAGAGTAGAACAAGCATTAGTATTGGCCATGATAAATAACAATAATAATCACAAATTAGTGTTTATAAGTATAGCAGAAATACTACGACTATAATAATTACATATGCACTTCGTAATGAGAAATCCTGTTTCACTCATAAGTACTGTATTTAATGGCTTTATTCCTAAGAATTTTGCTGATCTGAATCTACTCCAACACTGCTATGATGCCATTAAAAGATATGACTCAAATGTATTCAGGCCATTCAGCAAAATTCTCAGGAATAAGACCTTTAAGTACAATGTTCTTATTCAATACAGACCTCACATAAAACAGTCACTAAAAATAATTATTTCACTATACAATTGCATCTTACTTTAAACAATCCAATCTTATTGTAACTTGGGATGGGAGGTGATAGTTCTGTAACTTTAGTGACCAGCAAGTGAAAACATGGGGGAAAAAAGTAAGAAAGAAAGAAACTAAAGGAACCTGTCTGTGGCTGGACACACATGAAGACAAAGCATGTAAACTTACTGCATTAAAAAAGGGACAAAAATAACTTGAAGCTGATCCAAGGTAGGGTGAGGGTGATGAATTGTCAATCCCTTTCTACTTTTTTGTTTGTTTGTTTGTTTGTTTGTTTGGGGGTTTTTCCGGTCTTTGTTTTTGTTTTAAGACAAGAAAGCACTGTCAGCTTGTCTCTGGTGTCTGGGTGATTATAACAAGGAAAGGAAAACTAAGAAGCTTTTGTACAATTTTAACTATAGTGTTATTTTCCCCGCTTTATTACTTAGAGAATTTGAATTAAAATGTTCAAGTCATTATGACTCAACTAAGAATAATTGCTTAGTTTATTTTGTTTAAACTGATATTACTTGGACCAATAACAAATTCTTAGATATATACAGGTTGTATACCCCTCCTGCCCATGAAACTTTGCTGTAATGTATGACAACCTTTAAAATTACTACTACTGCATGAATTTCAAACAGAACTTAATTCATGTATATATACATTAATTTCATTTTCACAGAATTCATATTCAAACATTGACACAGTCTACCTTTAGTTGCAGGGGTAACTGATGTAGTGAGGGTATGCAGAAAAAAGGAAGAAAAGAGAAAAAGAAAGGGTTGTTCAGTAGCTGTATGCAGCTTGAGATCCCTCCCAGTTTACTGTAAAGTTGATGTACATTTTAGTAAAATTATTATGGCTAGACAGCAAATAGGAAATCTGTCTGGAAACTGGGATGAGGCAGAGACCTGTAGGGGCATATGTAAGCAACAAGGCTCCCTTAGGGGAAGGACAGTCACAGAAGGCCAGAAAAAGGCACAGCTTGAGTCACAAGGTAAAGGGAGTTATCAGCAAGACAGATCCTGACCTCATGGATCACAAAGTCTTTGCTCACAAACCCTGATAATTCTGGAGAGCTTTTTGCAGCTGAAGAAACAAAAGGAAATTACTGCAGTAGCAAGCAAAATCGAGAAAGTGATGTAACCTGGACATAACCGAAAAGGCATTTGTTTTCAAGTAATTTTGTTTAATTGATGTCCTGAATGAAGTTCTCAGTTTCTCTATTTATATTTCTACATTTATAAATACAGATATAAATAAAAGCTTATGCTGGATATATCAGTTAAATTGGGTGTTTGCTATTATAGAAAAATGTCGTGCTACTAGAGTTTGAAGTAAGTTGGGAAGCAGATTTTGCAACATGGCAGCACAAACACCCATATGTCATTCTCCTGGGGAAAGTCTCATTGAGAAACAAAATCTTTAAGTCAGTCTACTGCTGATTTTCAGTCAGCTTACAGGATTCCTGACTCAGCTGTGCACATTAGGAAACTGAATATATTATTAAATTATCAGAAGTTATGTATTAGTACATTGCTGAAGAAACAGATCTGTAATAACACATTAACTGAAGAGACTATGTGGATAAATTAATGACAGCTGAAATATCAGTCACAGCTCTAGAATCCTCTAGTATGCAGGTAAATTGGGAGGGAAGACCGGGACCTGGAGGAAAGTAATCATTTTCTGGGTGAGGAAGAGAAGGAAAAGCAGGAGTGAGTTAAAAAATGTGAGAAACGGCCCTTTAACCAAGGAATATAACCCTGAGGATTTTAATGTTATGTATAAGCTACCTATAGGACATATTAAAGCATGTTAGATGATCATCTTGCAGTAGAGATTTCCACATGCTATTAATTCATTGAATTTTGTCATAAATGTCACAACTTCATTTCCACAAGCAGGAATTTACAGAAAGACAAAAAACCATCTTATTGCTAATAACATTATTTATGCAACACTTGCAAATTTTAATAACAGAGGTTGAGCCCATGCATAGATGGGAGTTCTGACCATAAATCAAAACTCAGACCTATTGCCATTTATGTAGCCCTAAGAAATATTGTTTGCTGAATTTTATAAGCTGCCAGTAAGGGATGGTGCAGAGTCTACACTTTTCCCAATGTACAGAAATAACACTTTAGATGAAGTTTCACAGCCTCCTAACTAGCAAGACATTCACTGGTACATCATCATTGTCCTGTTAAAGTATCATAATTTCACTGTGTTTGAAATCTGAGAAGTGGTATTAGTAGTAAAAATAGTTTATGAGTAGATGCACATGGAGAGATTGCATAGTGAGAATGTGACAGGAAAACATGGATTTTTTATAGGCATACTAAGGACATTAATAAATTATCAAGAACTAATTATTACACAGAGCTTAGATTAAAAAAACCCCAACGGATTGAAAAATAGAACACAGGCCTTTGCTTTCATCCTGGCTTTAACAAAAATTAAGTCAAAAGACTTAAATTCTCCTAATATATACAGGTACTCAAACTGCCTTTCAGGTCAGGAAAACTGCAGACAGATTTTAATAGCATAGAACACATTTTTGCCGGCGTTGCACTTCTGATTGTGCCATTGATTGTACTCACTCCCAATGTAGGCAGTATGTAGAAAATGCAAAATTTCTTAAGTCTCTTGAGAAGGTCCTTCAGTGAATAATGACTCCAGCTGACTCCAGCCTATAAACTGTGGATGTATTACCTAATGTAGCATCAGGTGCAGATTCTCTATTTCACCAGGCAAGCTACAGCTATTTGGAAGTTCTTAAACCATTAGCAAATAACACAACTGATACTTACGCTGAAGCTCATGAAACAACCGTTTGTGTTTTAGAAGAAATGAATGAATATTCCAGTCCAAGCTGCACTGGTATTATAGGAGATGTTAGTCCATAAAATGCTCCCTGGTAATTTCACTCTTTAGTGTAATAGACCTAGTATCATCACCAATAACTAGACAGAAAAAAACCCTAATATTGGAAAGGAAATGAATACCATTTCCAAGCCTTTACGGCTTTTGATTCAGCTAGTAAATGCAGCACTGCAACCCACAGAAAGTACCCAAAAAATATCTATTTGTTGCATAGGTAGTACATAAGACAATGGATTAAAAGGGAAACCATTTTAAAATTTTAAATATAAATTAGATGGGGAAAAGAGTATCCATTTACAGAACAGATAACAATTTTGGACTTAATTTAAGGTATCCCATTAAAGAACTGCCTAAATTAGTCTTGTTCTTAAATTAATGTCTTTCCCTAGGTTGTTTAAGCTTTTAATACAGAAGAGGTATTAAATTTTACATTTTCTTGCCCTTTTGTCTCCTTTAAATAATCAAGAACTTTGTCTCTGCTTACTTAATTCCTTCCCAGTAGAAAGTGACAAAGTTTTACTGAAAGGAAAAATGTACAGAAATGAGAGAATTCTGAGCTAATGCAATACCAATACAGACAGCCATCCACACAACATGAATACATCTGTCTCTGTGTATGTACAGGCATTTGGGTCTACTCTGAGAAACAGATAATTTACCTTCTATCCCAAAACAGGAACAAATCTGAAGGGCCCTTTGGTCTTCTGGCGAACATTTAGTATTGAGTTGTCAATACAACCAATACCTCAAAATAGCTTAATTTTTGGCTTCATTTACACATCACTGCAGATATTGTTACCTAAAGGAGTGTGTGGAGCTTAGATGACTGATTGAGCTACTTGAGAACTTGGAAATATCCATATTGGCTCATAGCTTTCCTACTTCCTCAGGTCACCCAGGAAAGCTGCTCTTTCTTTCTAACTGAATACAATCCTACTCCTCCAAAATCAATCTTCTTCCTCAAATACTGTCACCTCCCAAAACTGCACACTTTAGTTTCAGCTCCCTCTAGTTACTGAAGCATTTGTCCCAACTCCATATTAGATAGCTGAACATGTCATAGAGACGATGAAGGAACACCAAAATATATTCAGATTTCCATTAATCAGATGGCTCCTGAAATTCTACTATTCAGTGCTCATATGTGGCCCTTTATCTGCTTACGTCACTGGGCATAAACCTCTATATTCTCAACAGCACTACTTACCTAAGTGACCCTGTTGGTCAAGTCCATTTATTTACCTTCTTCTAGTCACAATATTCTTGCTCTCTCATCTCATAGTCTTAATATGTGAAGCCCACTAAAATTCTTTTGGGCTTAAAATCAAAATAGAAGAGAACTTTGATGCCTGATTGAATTGTTTGCAGAGTGTTTCAATTGCATAATCAAACACAATTGTGGCTGGCTACATAAATTGTTCCGGCTTGCAGGACTGTGCCAATATTACAACAACAAAAATATTCTATGATATTGTAAGTAGAAGCTTTTCACACAATATGTAGGTGAAACAGGTTATAACAATTTTCTCCACTTCAGCAGAGAGATTGGCCTTGTACATTTTCCAGCTATTCAAAGGAGAATTATTTACAAAGAGCAAGATTTGTATAGCCCAGAAAAATAAAGATATCTCCTGGAATCAATTAAAATACCCTAGATACATCTATGTTTTCTGTGATTAATTTCTCATAAAGACCTGACCCCTTATGAGCAAGAATTTATCAGGGCTCACACGGCTGTTTCAAAAGAAAGACAACATATTTCACTGACGCTGTAAGACTGCTTCTTTTTCTGCAGGGACAAACAACATAAACAGGGAGTAAAAAAAAATACCAGATTCTTTTTATTAACATTTGTAATAGCTGAAGTGAAGTTAATAGGTTCGGGAAAAAAATAGACTTGACCTTTCAAAGAAAAAGATTACCTTTGCCTATTTCCTGATCACAAAAACTATGAAAAACTCTACAAGCTCCAACTATTTATGATTTGCATGCCAACAGAAAGTGAATTTAAACCTTGAAAATAACTTAATTACTCGTCTGAACTCTGCAATATTTAGAAACAATGTCACAGGAAATTTCACAGGGAGAACCAGATTGTTATTGCAATGGAAGAGAGCAGAATTCAAACTGTTGCTGCAGTGTTCATTATAAAATTAAAAATCACAGATTGGACTTTATTTGGGGTACAAGGAGAGTAGTATAAGGTATTTAACAGACATTCAGCAAATCTGTATGATATAGAGTACAAAGTACAGTAAAAAATAGAGTATAAAATCCTATCTTAAATCCAATACACAAGTTGCAACTGGGACCTCTCTGTATTGGCTCCTTTCATTCATTTTATGTGTTTAGGTCATAAATTCCTCAGGGTATGCAGCATATGCCTCTTTGGACACATGCTGCATACAGTGGAGCCACTGTCTCATATCAAGCCCCATCTGTTATTGTAATTTGTATTCCAAAACAGGGCTTGAAATGGTAATTACAAACAGCACTGATCAGCATTCATATTTCTGCTAGAATGAGATATTATGAAAGTGGGGCATTAAACCCTGCCCTCACACTTCTCCAGTATACACAGGAATCAGTGACAATTTTGTATCAGTGATCAGGATGTGCCGTCCTTCAGAGATGTGTGTAGAGATGTATGTGCATGTCCAAAATCCATTTCATAACTGATTATGCCAAACTGAATCCAATCACTATCTTTCCTTCTGTTCTAAAAAAGGCAACCCTTCTCCTGCCTCCTCTTTTTACTGGGAAAAGGGCCAGGCCTGCTGGATGCACAGTGGTCTGCGGGAATGTGCCATTTCAAATCCCAGATGAAAGGCGCACAGCGAGGTTGGCACATCAGTGCAAGGACAGGCGGTGCTGAGGAGTCGGGGGCTGTAAGGACAGAGGCAGGGTACGTGCACCAAGCAGAGAGCTTTAGCTTGATACTGAAACAACAGATGAAGCTGTGGCCTTGCACTAAGCCTCCATTTCCATTTTTACACCTCTAATGATGAGACAAACACCTTCCAGCATGGATTGCCATTCATTTACTCAGCCTTACCCACCCCCATGTATTTATGGGCTATACAGCCACAGAAGGATTACAGAGGTCATCTAATATGACCTCCTGGAAAACTTTTCATTTAACTTTCAAGAGAAGTCAGAGGAAAGGGAGACCCTTGTATTTCAAATTCTCAATGAAAGAGAGACCTCACACTTTGTGCTAGATTGTTCTAAGAGCTAAATGATAAAAAGAGAGAGGAAAAGGCTTCTTTGCTTCTGGTTTGAACTTGGCTTCAACTTTCAAATACACACTTCTGAGGTACTGAAAATCCTTTATCAAAGCTGTATTTTCCAAAGAGATAATTATAGAGCTCATACTCATTAATATTATCCTCCTTAAGCCCAGCTGGGTTACTTCTTTGATCTATGACTTTGGTGCACATTTTACATTATTTTGGACACAATAATTTCAAAACTCAGGAAAGCCTATGTCCCAGTCATAAGATCTATCATTGGAAAGAAAACATTTTGAATCCATGCAGGCTTAGAATGATCTCACATTCAGCTGCCTTCCTTATCCACATGAGGTGCATTACATTTTAGCAAAATAAGAACCACATGATTGAGGAGCTACATACTAAAATTAATAAAAGTAAAATTAAAAAAAATAAGAACAGCACTTTATGTGTTCTTTTAATGATCACCGTGTCAATATTTTCACATGAGCAGCTCTTCCACCTTCCGTGGAAAAAAATTATCCCCTAAAGGTACTCTTAATTCAACAGAAATTATGAATAAGGTGCAGTCTATATCAAGAAAAAATTGGCCCAAAAATTTAAAGTATGAATCCCTTGGATAAAGATGATAATTTTTATGTTTATGCATAATTTATATTGCTGTATGATGGGATATTATTTTAAAAGTTGTCACATATAAGTAATATTTTCAGTTTAAAACTACGTTCTATGTTGCTCCCCCTTGATTTCTTCAATTCACCTTTTCCTTCTCTTTCTGTGTGTAAAACACTGCTGTATTATTTAAAAATTATTCAATAATTTAATCACTGCCAGTTTTGTTCCCTATTCACCTAATTTAGTGGGAGAGCACAAGCCAAGTCTTTGGTAGCCCACAGCAGGAGGACCACAGGGCAAATGCAGCAGCATATTTTATAGCTCAAGAACATGCTCAATATTTCAGAACACTTATTCAAGATTCAGCAAAAAACTCTCCCATGAGCAACACACAGAGTTCTTTCTTTGGCAAGAACAAAGGAAACCACATAACTGTATTTATTCTCATTCTTTTTATTTTCCACACAGAGTCTGTCAGCACATCAGGAGGATGTGAATATAGATTTTCATTTGGTTGTCAGTATTACTGAGTTGAACCACAGAGAATACTCCAGCAACATGTCTGGACAGTTTAACCACCTGGAGCTGGAATTAAGAACGTAAGACTGTCCTATACAAGCACTGGATAAATTTCAGGTTTCAACTGTACCAACATTTTTGAGCTTCTTTCTGCTATTTTCTCTCATTTTCAATATCTTATATAGAAAGCTATTTTGGGAACATTTCAAACATAAGTGAGTGGCTAAC
This sequence comes from Gymnorhina tibicen, assembly GCA_013399875.1. Classification (NCBI taxonomy): domain Eukaryota; kingdom Metazoa; phylum Chordata; class Aves; order Passeriformes; family Artamidae; genus Gymnorhina; species Gymnorhina tibicen. The sequence continues at coordinate 761,874 of VXAZ01001997.1, read as the reverse complement.
ATTTGTAACCTTTGAACAAAGCATAGTCTTTGCAAGTCAGAAAGATGACCTTTAACTTGAAATATTTAAGGAAGAGAGAACCTGCTTTGTCTTAATGCAAAACTATTAGAAAAGATAACATATAAATACTGCTATATTGCTCCAAAATGAAAATCACAGAACAGAAAAATGGTAGACAGAGCCTCACATAAACTGCCTCAATTCCAGGAAAGGTCAAGTCAGAGACTACACCAGACCAGACATTCTCCTTTAGAACACAAATAATGAAAGTACATAATTCCTTAATATACAGCAATTCCCTATAAACTAAGTGACATTCCATGTATCTAACTCCCTTCGTGGCATGATTGCTATATAGGTTTTCACCTGTGTTTTTTAAGCAACAGCTACGAATATGCAAGAAAAGGTTTTTTGCTACTCGATTATCTGGAGTAAAAATTATGAATTAGTTATCCAGAAAGATGGTATCTCTTACTTTAACCACTACAGAGAAATTCCGTAGTCTGTGTCAGGAAGTTTAGAAGAAAATACTTGCTCAAATACTAAAATAATTATTAAACAGGGAAACAGAAGAACTCTGTAGAAACACAGCTTGCTATAAGCATGGTCAGGACTAACATTGCACCATTCCGTTTTCATTTCACCATTCCACATAATTACAGCTCTTGTTCCCACAGTAACTGACTTTCTCCATTGTCATACTGCAATCTTTCTCTACTCAACTTACTTTTGAAATAAAATATGAAAATGGGGAAACAAAATAGGAAAATAGGCTCAGTTTGTCTTCTGTGAAAGGAAAAAAATCTAAGGAGAGAAAAATAGGTAAAAGAAGAGAAGTGGGAAATAAGAACTACAGAGTATTCACATTTTTTTTATTTAAAATATCTTCAAGCTCCACTGTATTTTGAGGATTACTGGACAGAATCCAAATATACTGAAGAAGGGCTATGTGTAGCCATAATGATCAAGATGAAATTGAAACCATTAGTAGGGATTATGCATGACAATTTAAGCTACAGAGATGAATTGCCTTTCAGAATTTAATTGTTTTTTTCTTTTTCTTTTTTTTTTTTAATTTAAAATTTAGAATCTCCATGTCTCTCTTACTGCCTTAGGAAATAGCAATTCCTTCTAATTCCAGAGGAATCTAGAATTAATCTGTCTCTAAATTAATTTTCTGCTTACAAAAAGAACATTAGGCAGACAATTCCTATTTAGATATTTTATACATTAGAGGTATATTTACCTTGTCACCTTCAGAGAAAGTCATTCCATCAATGGCCCTTTTCCAAGTAATCTCTGGGACAGGTTCTCCTTCTGCTTCACAGATGAGGGTTGCTTTCCCATTCTCAAATGTGGTTTCATTTTTAAGTTGTATTATTTGAGGCTGCACTGTTAAAAATAAAAATTGCATTACTGATCCTGCACAAAGAATGTCATATCAAAATCTGTCTTTAAAACCATGGCTTTTTTTGTTAAAGAACATTAATTTTTAAATGTTAGTATCTATAAAAGCAATTAAATTTTCTGACCTCAAGTTGCACAGCAACCTTTTCTGTATGCCCCATGACCTGGACATCCTGCTCCCTTGCTGGGATAGAGTGGGATGGGTCCTGGCTGATTTGGCTTGGTGGCTGGGTTTAAGTGCTTATCTCCCTTCTTGGAGGTAATCAAAACCCAGCTAGACTTGTCCTGAGGTGCCTACTCTGGCTGACTCTGGACTAGATGGTCTCCTATCTCAGCCATTCTTTGATTCTATAATAACCTGCGTTTGTCTTCAAATAAATATTATTCAGGAAAAAAGTTAGAAATTATTACCATTCTTTGACTTCGATCTTCAGCAATGTTTCACTGGCCTACATAAGTTAAAGAATTTAACAAAATCCCTCAATAACAAACACATTTCATTGACATTAACAGTATGGAGAACTGAAGAGTCTCACACAAAGGTGTTCATCCTTACTTAGCAAGTAAACTGGTGTTAAGACACATTTTAAAAAATTCCAGATATTGTTTGCATTCTTCAAATCATTCCACTTTATCACCTCAATTACATAGTAGGTACATTTCTCAATCTATACTGCACCTTATCAGGTTATTTATACATGCAAGACAATTTCTGGTTACATGGGAATACTTTTACATCGAGGATTTATCTGTACAATATCACACAAGAACTCTGTATTAGTACTGTGCATATAATATCACTCTCTTCCATGACATTCAAGCATCTTCATTAAAAATTTTTCTATAGGTCCTATATATTACTTCAGATATAATGATTAATACATTTCTCTGAACCTATTCCCTTTATAGATTGAAGAAGAACTCATCCCCCTGGAAAACCTAATATGTAATCCTGTAATAAGAATATAAGTTGATATGTTTACACCCAAAAGCAGTGAATAAAATTTCCACAAGGCGATCAAAATTTGGCAGCTCTTAAGACTGACTTAATCAACTTTAAGTATATTTGTTGAAATCAATGTATTTTCTAAGCAGTTTTTCTGAGCTTTGCTTTTGAGGAAGTACTACTATAGTGTACTCCTTACGAAACAGAAAATAAAGAGATGTAATCTGTTTTCAAGTCAGGTTAACTAAAGCATATGCTATGCAGAAGAACAATATTGGCTTATGTTCATGTTTTAAAATGGGAAAGATAATCATTCAGGCTGGAATGGATGCCAGGAGGGCTTCTTGACCAGCCTCCTCATCAACACAGCATCAACAGACCTTGTTCAGGTTAGATTGCTCAGGGATTTTTGAGCACTGTCTTGAAAAATGTCAAGAACAGAGACTAGACAACCTCTCAGCAGCCTGTTGCAGTGCCTGGCTGTCCTGGTGAGGAGTGTTTTCCTTATGTCCAGTCTCCTGTTTCATTTTATGACTCCTCATTTATAAGCATTGTCTCACAGATGATACATTCAGCATCACCAAGAAGACTAATAAAAACAGGTCCAAACTTGCTACCTGTAGGCACATCACCTACCTTTTATCCATTCCCTCTACATAATTCTTGGTCTCACTTCTCATTCCTTTTTTCCATATTCCTTCTGTTGCTCCTCTACTGTCTGTTCACCCTTGACTATCATGAATAAACTATTGTGTGTTTACTGCATAGAGATGAGAAACAAGTAGAATTTTACCTGAGAAAGCATTGAACTAATATCCTGCTTCATTAATATATAATCTATGGTGAGTGACATCTTGTGTAGAAAGAAAACACTCTGAGTGATCAGAAATTCTTGAAATGTCAACTCGATCCAGAGTTACTGGATGCAGTAGAAGGTAGCAAGCAAATCATTACATCAGGATATCAATTTGGCCAAGAAAATACAAAACTCCTCTGTGGTACTGTTGCCTTTCCCTGGTCTTAGAATTAAAAGCCAAACACGGTTAGAGGGGGAAAAAAGGGTTTTACCTCAGTATTTATTTAAGGATCCTCAGGTGCACCACATCCAGGTAGAATGCACCCCAGAATGCACACCGAAAATGCACCCTGAAAATGCACCCCCAGAAATGCACACCAGGATGCCCACTCGAAAAATGCACACACCCCGATGATTTGCGTATACAGTTATAGACCTTGCAAATTAGCATATCTATCAAAGATTCCCCAATGAGAGGCCCAAGAGAAGCCCCCGCCCTGAGGAACCTTCCCCCTGGCGGGGCCTATCTTGGTTTACAGAATGTGTTCTGGAGAGGACCTTGGTGTCTGGGGCTTTCTGACCCAACTGCGAGGTTTCCAAGATGTTTGGTCTCTTGGCTTAATGGAACTTTGGGTCTAAGCTAGTTATCAAGCTTGGGGAATTACAAGTATGAGGGCTAAAAGCACTAAGGATACATAAAAGCTGCATAAAAGGGTATATAAGAGGGGTATATGAAAAAGCAAAAAAATCATCATGGCATCAGTACAACAAGGGATGTCAGTGGAAAGACCTAAAAAAATCCCTGGAATTTGAGATAAAAGATAATTATGTTAAACTCCAAAATAACTTAAATTATTACTCTCACTTTCAGAACCATTCAAATGCCCATTAAATTTTTCACCTTGGCACTCAGGCCCTCTATTTCTATAGTCATATCACCTGGCTACAAGAGAATCTGTTCTACCTTTTTATTCCTTTGATATATCATCATCCCTGGAAAAAAGGAAAGAGCTACAGCAGACATATTTTTTTTTTCAGAGGGATCATACATAGTATTTTATGCCAGAAATTATCAAAATTTATAATTATTTCCATCAAAATGAGTTCCCCATCTGGACAACACGACAAACAATAAGAATTCGCTCAAGATGATGCATGATCCAAATCACAAAAATAACTCCTAACCTTAGACTTATTCTGAATTCCTTTAAGACCTTCTTCTAATGGATCACTACAAGACAAAAAGTTTTAGCTTGACATTTTAGACAAGAGTACCTGACATTTAAAGGAATAAGCACTGATTAATCATCAAATACATCTAGCTGACAGTTATTACTTGGAAGAAGAGAGCTCATATGGGGGATATTATTTAATTAATTCATTTTTGTAGGTCACAAGTCATAACTTACTATTGACTAGAAGTTTTTACACTGTTTGAATACTTTTCAATGACATTTTGGACATTGGAAAATATTAAAATACATTTGTGTACATGTAAATAAAACTATTTGAAAATGCCAAGACTAGTATTGACAGAATTACTGAAACAGTAATTTCCCCCACCCTTCTGTCTCCAGTTTTTTAACTGTTCTTTCTAAATTGATAAGGTCATTCTCAAATGGAATTGGTATTTGCTTGTTGTAGTCTAGAAAATATGAAAAAAAAAAAATACAGAGCCTTGGAATGCAAATTCTGGAAGCCTTCAGGTTTTTGCTGATTTCTTCAGTGAAAAATATTGAAATATAGATGTTGTGATGTACTTTAAAGATTTGTAAGCTAAATGACTCAGCTGAAATGAAAGAATGCTTGAATATAGAAAGGAGCTAAATTTCATAAAAATTATTTAAGCTAAGGAACTATTATTACTTGACATGCATTGTTAAATATGAACAGAGTGATGCTGCCAAATAAAGAAATAACATTTACTGGTTAGAAAATTTGTTTTCCGAGCCAAGAAGGTTGTTTTTAAGTTTTCTAATACTTCCTCAGTAAACAAGTTTCTTTCAGATTCCTTCCTTGCACTGTTCTGGATTTGTCTCATTGCTGTGCATGTACAGCCTCCCCATAAACCTTACGATGAACATGGATAGCAATCTGAGGCTTTTGCTTACAATCAGGTTCTTGGAAAAGGTACACAATTTATTGAATTCACAGAGTTCTACCCATACCTTTCCCAAAGAGTTTCGTCAGACCTGGGAAGCAACACATTTATAAAGCTTGAGATAGTCCTGCTTATGTCTCATCAAAAGAATTACTTTAAAAAGTTTGATATTGATACAAACATGGTTGTACTGGTGAGAAGCCTAATGTATGTCTGTATGGTTGCCTTATTAATCTCTTGATTAATATATCCCAGGAGGAATCATACCTTCCTGCTGTCCTCCTGCACAGAAGTAGAAATAAGCAACTAAAGAGCAAACAAAATGAAAATCATAGGAATATAAACACTATTCATGTTAAGCATGAATATGTCTTTAATTAAAGATAATTTTCTTTCATTTAGTCTGATTAGATTTTTTTATTCTAAGGTAAATGAAGTCTACTGCTATCACCTTGGAATGATGAAGAAATGAATGTTTAGGTTGGAGAAAGTAAGAAAATGTAGGAAGCTTCAACATACTGAATTTATTGAGTGTTCTTAAATCAATTCCTTGTTATGCTATTTTTGAAATTTTTTTTGGGTTGTCATAGATATAGAAACATGGTATTTCTAATTGAAAATGATAATTTAGATGTATCTAAACACACATATTTATAAATGTGGCTAGTTACTACTGCAAAAAAAAACCCAAAGAAAAAATTAAATGGAACAGTATGGATGCAAGTGACAGCTACGAAACACAGATAAATATTTTTAAAGAATTCAAAGATGAACACCTATGGTTTCAAGCTGTTCAGTAGGACTAAACACAAATGAATTTGAATTAAAAACCTTAGCACAAATGCTAAGCATTAATCCGGATGAGATCTTTTAGGTAGTAATTGCTAATGATACAGAAAAAGCTATAGCAGATAAGAGGATGACAGACAGAGATCTTCAAATCACATCAAGAAAGACTGAGGGAAACAGGGCTTTTTTCTCTCCTTTTAGAACAAAGCACTGATGAACTGGGGAGGGCAGGGTATGCACCTATAGGTTTCCATGCATGTGTTAGTGCTGAAGAAAAAACTGTTAGAGTAAGAATTTGATATTAGAGCAAAAAAGGGTTCTTAGCAGTGATACTGAAAAAAACCCCAAAGTTAAACTAAAGAATCTAGGTCATGTATGGAAACTAACTATGTAGCTATTACATGGCACTGAGATGAGTATATCTATTCAAAAGTCCTGCATTCTAGAAAGTTTAAGTGCTGAATTCCATAATGTTACTATTATTTTTACTGCATTATGGTTATATTACTGTTATTACAAGTTTCAACACTACCAGAGCCCTGTTGTAGAAACAGTAGTCTTTGCCCCAAGGATTTGCATTGTAAATTAAGATTAAAGATATCAGACATGTGAGACAAATAAGCTAATGAAGTGGGAAAGAAAAATGCAATTTAATAGGTCAATTTAACATAAACTAGTTGTTGCGTACTATTTATCTAAAATAACCAGCCATCTGCCTTGCCATTTTCAGACTGCAGCTTTTTTTAACACATTTAGTGGAAAAAGTATAAGTAGTTGTTGGCTGTATATATGACAAAAGAAAGTGTGAAAGAGACAAAATTAAAGTTTATTGTAGGAGAAATTAAAACCCTACTCCACTATAAATTAGCTATAACCACTTAGGACAGAGATATGGGAGACACTCTAGAGAGTTCTGTGGAAACTTAAACATAAGAAATTATTTACCATGCAAGAATGAAGAGATGTGAGAAATTTAGGAGTTTAGGACATCATGGAAACATTAAGGATGTGTAGGTTCATAATGGATTAAACCAATTCATAGTATCTATTAAAACATTAGGATTTAGCTTTCCATGGAGTCCCCAGAAAAGTGGTTGTTAAAATATGAAAGAATATATACAGGAAATCCTCACTCTTAGTCTGGTGTCTCCTTTTCCCTATCCCTTTCATTAAAAAGTTTCCTTGCTCTAGGCAAAATCTAAGTAAATTTCAGGCACACTTAAAATGACTTGAATAAAATACACATTTATTTCTGACTGAAACCTCCCTAAATTCGTATCAAAATTAGAAAGTAATTTCTATTCCTTCAATTTATTTTTTTTTTAGTTTGGAAATACAGTTGAATGAAATATTTCTATTTTCCAAACCGAGATGCTATACTTCTTGAGGCTGGGATGAAATTTAAAATTTTATTTCATCTTCTTTCCTTTGAAAAGAAATTGAGAATAACTCTCAAGTACCTCAAAACAATTGCCAATGGTTAGGCAGTCCACCTGGAGTACAGAGCTGGAGACAACACAGCATAAGGAATTTCTCAAAGAGGAGACAGTGGGATGCATGTGAACACAGCCATGCTCACCTGACACCATGGCTTCAGCCTCAGGCTCCCAGATCCCCAAAGCCAGCATTATACAATCCAACATCTAACCTCTTCAATGTAAATTATCAGATTACTCTCTCCTGTTAGAACTCTTCCATTTTGTATAAATTATTATTAGCTTTAGCTGGGAATTAATGTTAAACATTTAATATTTAATTTTTCTTTTTTTTTAACTGGGAAGTTAATTTCCCCTGACCTAAGTATGGCACTTAACTGTTTAAATAGAAATTATCTTTCTCTTTACTACAAGCTATATTTAATGTAAAAAAACACCAACACATTCATTTTTTGTAGGTTTTTCATAAGTAAGTTACAGCCTTTTTCCTGCACAGTGATTTTGAGTGATGTTTTCTACATTCTCACAAATGCCTACTCTCACTAGGTTATATCTCAACAAAACTTCAAATAAATTATCAGTTCTATGTAAAGGAGGGAATCATTAACACAGACTGGGTGGTGGAGCACAGAGAGAGTTTTGAGGTTATTACTTTTATCCTTTGAAGCTCAGGCCAGACAATTTTTTGTGACTCCATCTGAAATCAGGCACTTAAAAAATATAAGTCAGGAAAGAAAAACAAATTTCAAAAATTCGGAACATCTCTGCATAGCATTGCCTCACTAAAAACATTCACTGCTTAGAAGGTTTTTCCCCTTTCAGAATTTCCACCTTTCCCCTCTTGGTTTTCTTGCTAGTCAACTTCCAAATGAAAAACAGAGTGAATTAACTATTTAACACTCCATTGTACTGTATGTGAATAGCAGAAAAGCAAATGCTGAGGATAACCTTTTCAAAATGAAATTCAGATGTAAAGGTTTAAGTAGGCAACGGGGAGGAAATAAGTTGTAAAATTATACAGAAAGCACTTTGCTGCACCAGTAGGCACCTTGCAGAAATACTATTTCATTGAAAACTGTGAATTAACACCTCATTTCCTTACTGTTTACATTTTAAAAGGAAAGATGGACTATGTTATGCAGTACTTACCAAAAACTTGAAGGAATGTCTGTTTTTTGTCATTTCCTGCTTTGTTTTTAGCATTGCAGATATAAGGACCCGCATCAATATTTTTTATATCTCTTATTGTTAGTTGTGTATTGCTTCCTCTCAGGACATATTTTTCATTTTCTTCAATAAGTTTACCATTCCTAAAAA
>VXAZ01001997.1:695664-753069 GCA_013399875.1 Gymnorhina tibicen | reverse complement strand
AAAAAAAAAAAAAAAAAAAGTATAAATCAACCACTAGGTTCCAGTTACAAAGTGCTACGGAAGCATCAATACACTGAAAATATTTGAGGGAAGAGACTGCTATTATACCAGCCTCAAACATCACAATTTAATTGTCAGGTTGTAAAATATATATATGCATTAAAAATACTATAATAGTTTTATTCTTAAATGTTCAATATTGAGCTAATGTTAGAAAAATGGTTGTGAACAGGATTCTAACAAATGGCTTACACTCAAGAAAGGGCATAAGGAAATTGGTTATATATTGTATGTGAGGAACTATTAAAAGCGTATTTTTCGTGTGTAACTGCTGCAGTTCCCAGTAGTAACAATGTAGCAACTTAGGAAAAAAAATTAAATTACATTCACGTAGAGCCTATTGGCACATCAAGAACCCATCCAAATTATTTCCTCTCAGTTGTTGCTGGCTAGCCACAACTTAGCAAGCAGGCATGTCTCCAGATGTTAGAATGAGTTCTGACCAGATGGTACAGAAATAATAAAATCTGCAGGCAATTCTGTGGGCTGATTGAGGCTTGACCAGTCCATTTGAGCACCTTGGCCTACACACAGATGCATTTTCAAGAGGGCATTACTCAAATATTCTATTCTATTCAATACGACTAGTTTAGGACATCTAATTTTATTTCAAGATTTGAGCAACAATGATTTCCATTTTATTCTCATATAATGAGAGTATTATATTCTCATATAATGAGTATATATATAATAGAATATAACTACATATATTTCATATTTTCCTAAATCATGTTTTCTCTGAAAGTGAGGATACTGCTTATTTCTTGGGAGCATTCATACCTCTTAGTAGGAGTCCCCTGATATCTATATAGTTTGCATTTCAGTAACACTATTTCGCAAATAACTCTAGTCCACTTAGTTACCAGTTTCAAGACATTATTATGATACTTGTTCATTTCCTTTCCAAAGCAAATCACAGAAACTGTTTCATAGAACAGGAAAGGCCTAATTTTCCATATTATATAGTCTCACAGAAAACCAAACCAAACCAAAACCAGAACAAACCAACAACAAAAAAACCCACCCAAACCCACTATACAAAAACAAACAAAGAAACAAACAACAAAAAAATTCCAAAAAACCCCTAGAGATTTCTTATAGGAGACAAAAGTCTATAGTCAAGGTTAGAAGTAATTTCCAGGTACCTGTTTTCACAATCATTGATATCTGTGGCAGTTTCTCAGCAGACATGAGATTATGAGCATTTCCCTGGACCCTCTAGTGAACAGAGATTCATATTGACGCTGATATTGGATAACAGGAAAACATGAAAAACATACTTGAAGTAGATTATTTCTTTTGTAAGATAATTCTAAGTCCTGTCAGCAAAGACCTGGAAATTGATCCGGCTAAACTTTACAGTGTAAATTATCTCCACAGCTATAAACAATGTTTTCAGTAGGACTATTCACACGAGTAAAGATTTCCAGTTCATGACCTGTAGCTACATTAGTATCTTTATCTTTCAGTCCTGGCTAATTTAATTCCATTAGTGTATTGCTCTCTGAAGGTTATGCTTTAAGATAATATAATATCAGCTTCAACAGAGATACCAGTTCAATGGAGAAAGAATTAGATTCTCTTGGTTCACGAAATAGCAACAAAACATATATATACTAAATAGAGCAGCGACAAAACTTTGATGACCTTTCTTCATGACAAGGTATTTCAAACTGACTAATTTCTGTAAGTGAACTAAAGCATTTTTTGAGAAAAATTGACACATCAGTTCAGATGCATCCATTTTAAATTGACCAAATCTAAATACCATCAGCACCCAGAAATAAAAAAGGGTCAATGTAAATAGTTCAAGCTTTACCACATTAGCTACTGTCTTATAGAGCTAAAAGCTTGAGACTGTTGTTTTGTCCAGCCTCCTGCTTACAGTCAACACACAGAGATATGAGTGCCTGCAATAGTAGTGTCATCTGATTTAAAAAATACATGTATTTTTCATGGTCTATGTGAAGTTGACCTGGTAAAATCAGTTCACTGGAAAAAAGGAAAAAGGGTAGTAAAAATTGAGAAAATTTACTTTCTAATTGATTAAAACAGCAGTGGACTGAAAGACTACCTTGGAATAGATCCAGATTCCGTAGGCCTTGGTAAAGAAACTTCATTAGACTGAATGAGCAAGTAATTGGTTTGAGAGCCCATTTTAAAAGGCAACAAAGACACAAGAACAAGGAAATGTGTATAAAACAAGTCCTCAGTCTTGATGAACCACCTTAACAGGCATGGATATATTTTTTATACCATGAAGTGAAAATCCTGCAGCTGAATGGAGTAAAAAATCATTTCCACCCTTTTTATCAGTACATCTCCACAGCTCTCCAGGTTACTGAATATACTTATTATGCTTTGCAAGGAGACATCAGGAAATGCTGATTATTTTCTGTCAGAATATCTAACATCATCTCTCTGAAGCCATTAGCTGCACATGGCTATTCAGAGAATTCAGAAAACAGGCTTCCATGAAGTCACTTTATTACACGTTTTAAAAATGGTTAACCTGAGACAAATGAAATAAAATGACTGAACTCACATAGATAAAAGGTGCAGTTGGGTTTAAAACTGAACACAATTCCCTTAACTTTCTGTGACCAAAGATTATAATCCTTCCAAATCATTATTAAAACTTCATCAAATTCAAGACATAATTCCACTTGTTTATTAAAATAGAAACACAATAAAACTGAGGTTAGTACCAACTTACTTTCACCATCAAAAAGTACAATAAAGAGGACAAAATAGGGAATAATTGGCCATTAATTCTGATAAACTGATTCAATTATGTTCTCAGTGGATTGCAAGCATATTAATATTAGATAAATCAGTTTAGATAAACTTTCCTGACACTCACTGACAATGCTTTCTAGAGTTTTCTCAAAATCAAGAAAAATTATGTTGATCTGGTTTTCCTATGCTCAGGCTAATTTCTAAAAATACCCCATCTGAACTGCTGTAGAAAACAAATGTCTTTATCTTGACATACTTTTTGGATAAGACCAAGGACAGGTGAAGAGATCAGCTGATTATGAATCCTTTTAATTGGCTAAATGAGTGAAAATGGACTTGAACATTTCAGGATAGACATTTCAAAAATTTGATGCAGACATTTAGGACTGGAATACCATTTAGAATTGTTTGCTTCCTCTGAAAAAACAAGGATTTTTCTCCCTTCATTTTTTTTTCTCTGCTTGCATATCAATAATAATATCCTATCACAGGAATAAATGTTCTTTTTGACGTATCATTTTATAAAATCTCAGTGTCAGAAAATTAAAAACCAAGAATATTTTCTACTGACAAGAATTTACACCCTAATCAGAAAAAGAGAATCAAAGGGCAAAAAAAAACAATCAAAAGGGAAGGTAGGCACATTAGCCAATATTCCTCATTATGAGATAGTTCCTGAAAGAGGAACAGAAGTTTGCACACGTATGATTCAATATCCAGTCCACAAGCCTGAAAAGCTTCTTTAAAATCTTTACAAGTAGAGATATTTAATGAATGGTTTAAAAAAGTCAGCTCCTCAAGGGCTTTCAAACCAAAGGGAAATCCTTCAGTGGGCTCTGATCAGTGGACACAGACAGAAGTGTCTCTCCAAGACACTTGGCCTGTGTACGTACTATACTTATAAAACATTGAAAAAATCCCACAACTGTTAATGGAGATACCTACAAATGGTGGAAATTTATGCATTCTTTCTTAATATATACCATAATGCTTGCTGTGTTACACCAAAGCCATTTGGGATAGATTTCAGGCAACTCTTATGGAGTTTGGTTAGATAGGAGAGATTTAAAAATTACTTCAAAGACATCAAATAAACAGAATATGATTTGAATTTATACAGGTTCTTTAATTTGGGCTACATATGTTTTGGGGTTTTTTTTCCTCCTCTTCACTAAATTTTGAATTCTAAGCCACATTAAGTAATTAACTTTGCATTCTATTTATTTACATCTCCTAGGATTCAAATTGCATAAGAGAAAAATTCAACTTCACAATTGATCTATGGCATAATAAGATGAAGGTATCAGTCAAAGGAAGAGAACCTTAATCCAACATTGTTCAAGGATTCCAAAGGAGATGAAGAATTGATGGAAATCATTCTATGCCCATTTTGAAAATGGAATGACCTTTTAATTCACTTGAAATAACATAAGTAGATGCAAATTATTCAGGTCTAAAATAGAAATGTGCACTGGTATGACGTATTGAGATACTTGATATCCTAGGACTGATGCATATCTTCGTTGAAATTGAAAGAACACAGAGTATATTGATATTTAAATTTTTACAAATGTTATATGGTAAGCGTTCCCAAGTGACATAGCTATACTATGCTCATGTCATTGATATAATGAAAAAAACCACACACGAGATTTAAAAGCAATTCCATTTTCAAAGTATTTTATACTTTTAAAATTACATTAAGTTACACTGAAACTTATTCAATGAAACATTCCTGGGTCCTACAAGTGTCTAAATTAATACCTCTTTCTGAATCTTACTGAAATAGAGAGTTAAAGTTAGAATCTATTTTTACAGATGTGGAAAATGTTATCTTTCTTTTATTAGTATTGCTGACCTGTATTGGATACTTATTTATTGCATAAATGCATATTTGAGGCATTTATGTCAAAAGTTATTGTCAGGTTGTTCTTGTACTGTTTTTGAGATATGGACTTACTTCTTTTCCACTCACATATGAAGAAATCATGACAATATGGTATTTTTTTTACTTTTTACATTTATCTCACTTGCTGGCAACCTGAGTGCAATTGAATTTTTGTGAGTCCATTCGCTTATTAATGCTTAATCCAGTTAGCAGTTAGAATAGAAATGGACAGAAAATTGTCTTAAAATTCAGTAGGGAAATTAAGGTTGCAGAGCTTAATGGACTGTGATAGAAAACCAGGACACATTAAAACAATGTGCTCTGATGTGGAGACCTCGACTGAACTTACCTGTACCAACTGATCTCCGGTGGAGGTGATCCAGTGGCTCTGCAGAACAATGTTATTGCCTCTCCTCGATCTGCAGTGGCATTGAAGGATTTCTGTAGCAGAATGATTACAGGGGGAACTGAAAAATAAAACATTATGCCTGATGAATGAAAAATAAAATATTTTAGGTGTTTATGGAGAAGTTTAAAACGCAGGACAGGATCCTTTGCTAATTTGAGAATTTAGGGTTACAATTAGGGATCATGTTGCAATGGGAATCATTGTTACTAGCATTTCTTTACTTTTCTTAAATACAAAACTTTTAATATTACTGGGACATTTATAACTTTTTTCTTTAATAGAATAAATTTTTGAAAGTCTTTTTCAGCAGTTCTTCAATTTTCTTACAGAACATTCTATGATGACTGAAGTTATACCTAACGTATCAGACAATACACACATAAGACATAAAACTATGTACTGATATTAGACAGTGTTCTTAAAAGAGGGATCAGTATGCAGGAGCCTTGATTATGCATATTTAATTCTTTCTACTGAACTCCTGCATACTTCCTGGGCAGGAATATCACCAGCTTCCAAAGGGCAAGCATGATAGAACCCAATGGACGGTATTTGTATTTCCAAGAATTTCATGTTGTTCTAACAGTGACAAATGTTTTCTGCTCTTGATGGGATGAAGTTACTACTAAAATCTTAACATCTGGTAAAGAACCTCTACCCGACAGAAAAAATAGCAATAATATTTGAGACAGAACAAATTTTGAGACTGAACAGCTGACAGGCTGATAGTTAACGTATCTGTTTACATGTCTGCTTCCATTAACTAACAAGCAAATATGAAGTGTTCAAGGCCAGACTGGATGGAGATCTGAGCAACTGGATCTTGTAGAAGGTGTCCTTGCCCATGGCAGGGGTTTGAAACTAGATGGTCTTTAAGGTCCCTCCAATCCAAACTATTCTATGATTCCATGAAATATGCAAATAAAAACAATCCAAGCAGATTGGACGGAAGTTGATATGCGGAAAAGAAGGAATGCCACAGAAAGTGAGAGAAAAGGGAAAAGATTAGAGCTTCACAAAATAGAGGTCAGCTAGCAAGAACATCCTGTGAGATGACAGTGACTCAGTTATCCTTTTTAGCTTTACTCTTTACTAGAGAAAAGATGAAACAGGCAACCCCAATGAATATCCTTTTAGTGCTCCATTGTACTCCACCAAATTTTACTCACCCACTCTTGAAAATAAACTTTTGTGCCTTTGCACCAAATATTTCAGAAGCCTTTACACTTCTGAACCTTAAATATATCAAATTAATATAAAATCATGTACCAGAATTATCAATGATCAGTAATTCTGTGCTGTTATGTACTTTTCACACTTTTTAATGGTGTGTTTTATAGTGTTTCACAGATCACTTCTTTCCTATCTGAAATTGCATGGGCCATTACTCAGCATACAAAACCCTTCTGCTCTGCAACAGCAATTTATCCATCTCCAATAAAAAATCCCAAAATGCTACTTATAAAGCCTTTAATGCATTTTAGCTATTTTGCAGTGCATTCTAATGTCTAGACCTCAAAATATAGTTGGGAACATGAGGAGATAATTCTTTGCTAGAAGTAGCAGGTTCTTCACTGTTCACCACTAAGAACTACAGGACTGTGACCTGGTTCAGGGCACTACTTAAGTGCTTCAATCTTCCAAGAGATACTGCAATGACAATGAAATTAAATATTATTTTCCCTTTTCAAAAGTCAAATTTTATTTTTCTCATCATTACTTCAAGGAATAGATCTGTTTTTCTTTTTATTCCTGTATGCATGTAGGTTGGAACTAAAGTGTGAACCTACAAGAGGAAAAGAGAAATGAAGATATCCTGGCGAGTCTCTCACATTCCATACTTAAAGCACAGTGGCAAAATTTAGTCCCATATAAGTGTAAACAATTCTCTGTAATTAATTTCAGTGAGATCAGGATGACTATTTAATTTATGGAACTTCCCAGATAGTAAAGAAATAAATCTAAGTAGTACATTAGGGAAAAGTAATTAAAAAACAAAAGAGTAGGGAAAAATAAAGAGAGACAAAAGAACAAATAAAAGAAATTTTTGTTTAAAGGAGGACTTGAATTCTTTCATTCTCTTCTATGTCAATCATTTCTAAGCACAGAAAAGCCTAACATTTAGACATCACTGTAAATATGAGTAGCAAATAAATGCTATAAAAAATTCTGTGTTGCAAATAGAAAAGAAACATAAACATTAGATTTTTTAAGAGATAATCCAGCTGTCAATTTATTACCTATTAGAACTCCCCAAAGATTTCCATACATTAGAAACTACCCTGATACCAAAATTTGTTCCATGATTTACTTTTAATTATTTTTGAGTAAATTTGCAATCTCTTCATATGCAAACTTTAATTTAAAAAAAAAAACCCAAAATCTACTGTAATTAACATGGTGTGCCAGCTTTCACAAAGGATCCCCAAGTTCTTTTGTTACAGTTTATCTTGCTTTGGAGACCTTACATACATGTCCTGAAATCAGGACAACTTTTTCATGTTGGACTCGATAATCCTTGTGGGTCCCTTCCAATTCATCTTATTCTGTGATTCTTATTATGTGTTTGTATAGATCTTGCATATTTCTGTAGATTCTGCAGCCACTATTACAAGATGGGTAAATAAATAGTAAAGCTCTAAATTTGAATAACTTTTATGTACAAATACTTTAATGATAACATTTTGTTTTTATAGCAAGCTTAGATTATCCTCCAAAGTAAGAATTATTTCTTATCTCTCTTTTGGAAAAGGAGATGCAGTGGAAATATAGCCACGTAGCTTTTGGTGGCCTATAGACTAATCCTTCTTTTCTTTCTTTTTTGTTTTTTCCCTTTTCTTTTTTCCATTGATGTATAGGCTTTCCTTTTCACCCGAAACCACTACAATTTTTCTTCTTTTCTGAATTTTAATATTACTCTAAAAGCTATTTTGGACCAAGTTTTATCCATTCAACTTTATGTAGGCAAACCTATTTACTACTATAAATGAAGCAGGAAATAGCTCTTAATTGATGTCACTCTACATGACCAACCATGTCATAATCACTTATTTGGCAGCTTCTCCTCCCAAGACTGAAGTTTAGAGATGAGTGTTAACATTCTTCCCTATAGTCATAATAGATGTATGAAGAACCAAATTTGATTTTATAATTCAGCAATAAATGATGTGAAGTCAGACCATGGTTTGCAACCTAATGTTTTAGGTTAAAAACAGACTC
This sequence comes from Gymnorhina tibicen, assembly GCA_013399875.1. Taxonomy (NCBI): domain Eukaryota; kingdom Metazoa; phylum Chordata; class Aves; order Passeriformes; family Artamidae; genus Gymnorhina; species Gymnorhina tibicen. Next base: position 744,754 of record VXAZ01001997.1, on the reverse strand, counting down.
TCTCAGCTCAATTGCGTATAAATACCAGATAGAAGTGAAAGGCAATCAGAAGGTCGATTCATATCCCTGAACATAAATAGCAGCAGAAGGAAACATCATTCGGCATTTTAAATGTTACCAGATGCACTGTTGGAATTGTACACAGCCAGGAGTCGTGGTAATGCAGCACCAGAATGTACCACCTACAACAATCTAGAGAATTCTGCTTCAGACGCTGCTGCTTGACAACGTGGTCTAAGAAATACCTGTGCCAGAATCTGCTCTTTGTGCTGGAACTAACTGCGAATTCACCTTACATAATGACTTATGTAAACCAGGGTTTGCTGAGAAGGACCAGTCAAGGGCAAAGCATTTAAAGCTCCGAACATAAGATGCACTGTGGCAGAATTTCACTGATAAGCTGACATTAAACAGAATGCAGAGATAAAAAGTGCCCTTTATGAACTGTGTCCTTTCCAGGCAGTATATGAAGAGATACTTATCTTTCAACAGGTCAATGCTGAGTTTAAGAGAAGTTGAGTTAAATGCTCCATCTTGTCTCAATTAATTAATTTTCCTTCTTAGAGGTTTATTATGAACTAATAAAACATATAATGCAAATTTTCAGGTAAATCCTCTCATATTTTATTTCACAAAAATAAAATTTGAAAAAAATCTGTAACTAAGACTGTTAATAAAATGCATCTGTGACTTTTGGGACAGCTCATAATGTACATTAACAGAGTGAGGGTGAATAATTATGAAAAAATCAAGTCTGTTTTTTAAGAGTAAATGACGAAACACTGAAAAATAGAGTGAACTGAACTACTATAATCTGAAATTCAAGTCTTGAAATAGATATTGTTCTGTAAATGATTAATAATAATGGTCCATGCTTTACATATTTGTATTTACTGAAATTATGAAATGTAATGAATTCTATTTACACAGTACAGTAGATTTTTTTCCAATATTAAGTAATTACATTTATAGGAAACCAATACTAAACAGACATGACAATTATATTAACCAATTTAATAAGAGGTTTTTAGAATATGTTAAAATAGGCCATAATAATCAAATAAAGCAAGAAGTCAATTCACCAACTTTACTCCTTACCATTCACAATAACAATTATGTCCCGAAAGTCAATTTCTCCTCTCGCTTCCACTCTTCCTTCACATCTGTATACTCCTTCATCACTTTTATTGATGTTAAGAATTTGGAGGTTATTGTTTGCTAATACTGCAAATCGATCTAGAAACAAAAATAAGAGATTAAGTGGCATAAATCAAGTAAATCAAGACAACATGAGGAACACTAACTTAAATGAGTAATACTTATGTACTTCCTCTGTACAATCTGAATGCTCGTTGACAAAACATCTGTACATTTAGAACTAAAATGTTAGCTTAGAAATGTGGGTTTTCCTCATTCCAAAATGCAGTGAATTTCCTAAAATTCAATCCTGGTTTTCCATTCATAATTTCCTACTTCAAGGAGTAATCAACTGTAAGTTAAATTACAATTCATTGCAAAATGAGTGGAATACTCATGGGCATTTTCATGGAATAACAAAAATATTAAATGGAAAAAAAAAACCCTCAAAAATTAAACTGAGCAATTTATAATACAATAAGAAACAAAATGCTGTTTCCCTCTCTATCTAGACTAATCAGCTGTCTTTGTGCCCATTCTACAGCCCAATGTTCAATGATTTTCAGCTTTCTTGCCCTCCTTCCCTCCTCCTGTTCCTTTGCTCATTCAGTCTTAGTCAATGAAGTATTTCACCACCCTCTAACATTTCACAGAAATGGGTACAAAGACATAATCCAAAAAAACCCCAAACCACTCTATCTTCTTCAGGCCAGCATAAACTGAAATTCAATAGACATTTTGAAGAGCTGAAGGACACTGTAAAATCAGGCTCTGAAAGCCATGCATACACTTTCCTGCACTTGCAGCAGCAAAATTATAATCTGCAGGAGTAAACTGAACTCAAACTTAATTTTTCCTCTCCTTTCTCTATGAAGTAGTGTATTGGGTTTACATGTCGATGTGTTGGCCTCAAGAAAGAGCATGTTGGAGCAGATATCCCCTTTGTACTCCATGAAAGACTCCATGCTGCAGCAAATTTATCCTGAACAACTGCAACCCACAGAAAGGATCCACACTGGAACTGTTACAGACTGACCACAGGCCCCATTTCCCAATTTCTCTGCACCCCTTGGGGTGGGTGAGGTGGAGGAGTGAGCAATGAAAGAGTAAAGCTGAGTCTGGGAAAAAGGAGAGGGGAGATATTGTTTTAATTCTGTCTTTGTGTTTCGCCATCCAACACCATTTAACTGGCAACAAATTCAATTAATTTTCTCTTCCATCAAATCCATTTTGCTAATGCTGGTGAGCATTCTCCCTGTCTTAATCACAACACACTTTTGTCTCATTTTCTCCCACTATCTTGTTGTATTTAGGTTTTTTGGCAATTTTTTGGTACTGGGGTGATACAGAAGTGGCTTCTTTGAGAAGCTTCTAGAAGTTTCAACCACGTCCTAGAGAGCCATTGCCAGCAGGCTCTAAGAAGGACCTGCCACTGGCTAAGGCCATCAGCAACAGTGGTAGCACCTCTGGGATAACAGATTTAACAAAGGGAAAAGTTACTGTGCAACAGCAACTGCAGCCAGGGGAAGAGTGCGAAGACATGAGCAGAATCGCCCTGCAGACACCCAGGTCAGTGAAGAAGGAGGAAGAGGAGGTGTCAGAGTATAAATTCCCTGGCAGCCCATGGTGCAAACCACAGAGAGGCAGCTGTGCCCCTGCAGCCCATGGAGGTCCACAAGTGAGCAGAGATCCACCTGTAACCCCTGGATGACCTGGTCAGACCAGGTGGATGCCTGAAGGAGGCTGTGACCCTGTGGGAAAACTGTGCTGGAGCAGGCTCCTGTCAGGACTTGTGAACCTGTGGAGAGAGGAACCTGTGCTAAAGCAGGTTTTCTGGCAGGACTGGGATGCCCATTGGGAACCCATGCTGGAGTGGCTCTTGAAGAACTGCAGTCTGTTGGAAGGATTGTTGAAGTTCATGGAGGTCTCCCCACTGGAGCAGGGGAAGAGCATGAGGAGTCCTCCCCTGAGGAAGCAGCAGCAGAGACAATGTTTAGAGTCATGTTAAGCCTAAGAAGAAAGGAAGTGTGGAGGAAAGGTGCATTTTTAAGACTTTTATTTCTCACTATCCTACACTGATTATATTGGTAGTTGCATTTTCCCCAAGTCGAGTCTGTTTTGCCCATGATGGCAACTGGCAAGTGATTTCTCCCTGTCCTTATCACGATCTATGACCTTTCATTATATTTTTCCTCTCCTGTCCAGTTGTAGAGGAGGTGATAGAGCAGCTTTGGTGGCACCTGGTATCCAGCCAAGGTCAGCCTCTTGAGGAAGATAAGTGAGAGAGTGGTTGGGTGGGTGCCTGGAAGCTCACCAAGGTCAACCCAACAAAACTCGCCAATATTAATGGACACTTCTGAGGAGAGCGACTTCCTGAAATTCACTGAATGTGGGTTTTGAAGAACCTAAACTCTTGTTATTCAGCTGTTCTTGTTCTATTTGCACCTTTCAATATTGAAGGCTGATGAGATTTAGTAGCTTTCAGTTTTAACTAGCAACCAAGTGACTTCCATTTCAGTAGTAAGAATTCTACAATAAGATGGAGAGAGAAATGAGTAAAAGAGAAAATTATGCTTCACCTGGTAGAAGTTCACAGGACATTAACATCCTCAACACATTTACGCTAATTATGTTTGGCTTGTTAAAGTCATGCTTGAATATTAACGCCATTTCATACACTACCGCATACAAAATGTAACATCTTTTCCTGTCCTTTTTCTACACAATTTCCACAGAACTGTGCCGCCAAATGTTTTGATAAGGTGAGATCCAACACTTCTTTAAGCCTTTAAACATTGGTAAACCCCTTTTTTTTTAACATAAACATGTAATGTGTGAGATGAATGAGAGGGCTGGAGGTGATCTCCATTTCTATAAAACACTGAAAAAAAGAGGGTTCACTTAGTATCAGGAAAAAGAAAACTAAATGTTGGCTGAATAACTTTTCAACTTTCACTGAAGAAATATGGATACAGCAGTAGATATTCCCATGAGTATACAAGAAGTTAATGTGCCATGGATATCTTGATAAAAATTGTGCCCTTTACTAAACAGATTCTAGTTGGTGAATCTGGACAGTAACTGGGCATTAAATTCCTCCAGCTCATCACTGCATTGTCTGGACTCAATCCCCTCAACTTCAAATGCCTGATTTAGACCAGTCAGTCACATGACCCTTCAGTCATATCCCATGTTAAGTGGTGTGGCCGACAAGAAGGGTTGTCCATGTCTTTTCAGTGCCACTCAATCCAACCTAGAGGAATTTTTGGCTCATGTTTTGCAAATTTTGCTGTGTATCTACCAGGCTATGAGCCACAATGTCCAACAAAATGCTGTGCATTCTAATAGTAAGACACGAATAAAGAGCTGTTGAATAAAATGTCAAAACTTTTGGAAAAAGTTGAAGACCAAGACTTTTATTAAACCTGTTCCTCATACAACTAAACTGGTCATTCTTTACAAGAGGGACTATAATATCTTCTGAACACAAAATAAATACAGCATGTTAACCATCTTAAAGCAAGCAATCACATTTGCAGTTTAATACAAATGTATTTAAATGGTCTACATGGGCTCTGCAAGGCAATGTCACCGCATTTCCAGTACTGGAATTAGAACTGCACCAGCTACTGACTTGCAGTGGAAAAGAACTTTCAGAGACTATGCTACACCGAGGAAGCAGCAGGACTGGATTGCCACAGCCTGCCCAATATGATCTAGAGGGTTATTCTGGCTCATTAGAAGTCTGCCTTAAATTATCTTTCAGAATAAGAGAGAATTTGATCATCCACTGTAGATTTTGAAACTGAAATTGTAACATAAAACAGAGTCATTTTTATTTCACAAGGCATGAAGAAAATTTCCTAATTCTAAGACAGTGGGCATGCTGTTTTTCATCTGTATTATAAACCCATATAGACATAAACAAAACCCACGAAGTTTACAGTGTCCTATTTTTATGTGATTTAAAACTGCTTCCTCCCAAGCATGATTGGAATTGTATTTGGATACTGTACTAGATCAGAACATAAGGGAATATTCTACTATTTAAATTAAAACTGGTTTCTATCATTGTACCTTTTAGCACTGTGAAAGAAAATGGTTAAAAAAGACAAGTTTAAGCATTAAAATTTTAAAATCTCAATTTTCAAAGTGCGTGATTTTGAAGAAAGGAAATGTTGCTTCATCTGCTTTACTAATCCTGCAGATTGATTGGAAAACCAAAATGGCAATAAAAAATTTGAGAGAGATCTTTGAAGCAGTTCTGCTTTTTCAAGCTCTGACTAACATCCTTGAACACCTTTTTCCTAGACTGCCAATTCTTGGTTTTTTTTCAGAGTTCTTATTTCTGAAAATTTTCTATGTCTCACTTACGTTCACTGTTTAATTATATATATAAATAAGTTTCAACTCTTTTTTTCTAAGGGTAGAAGTTTGCTGTTTCCTTTTAGTCTCCATGTCTAGATGACAGAAGAAATAGGATATACTAAATAAGAAAGAAGTTTAATCAAAACTTTCTTTCGCAATGGAGAAGAACCTGAGTCCAGAAGTATCAAGCAAGCATTTTTTTTCCACCTAACTGTTCCACATTCGCTTATTTGACTTCATAAAACACCCAACAAGCTTTTCATTTTCATTTTGAAATAAAAATTACAATTAATTTTGAAAGAAGAATAATTCTAAGTGCATGCACTTCCCTGAGTTTCATTACATGCAGAGAGAAAAACTGATGGGAAGTTAGAAGATCTGGCTAATTAACAATGTTAATTCCATTTCCAGAAAATGTGGAAAGTCCTGTTTTCGCAAAGATGACTAGTGAGACGGCACTGAAAAAAATGATTCAAAGTTTTTCCAGGGGTAAGTCAAAGAAATTTTATTTGCCTAATTAGTTGCCTCTCTAGAGCCTTAGAATTTGCATGTGAGGAAGGTGAGGTTTATCTTAACCCGGGCTTCATCAGTCTGGCCTGAGCAGATTACTTATATCCCAGTTACTTGTGACTCACAGGGTAACTTACCCTCATACAAGCAAACTCTCACAATAATGCAAAATGCCTCTCCACCTGGAATTCTCTGAGCAGCTGGGCAAGTATCTCAAAGTCAATGCTGTGTAGGGCCAGTATCACAGCTTGGTGAGCAGTGAAGCTCATCTCTGTGTGTTTGAAATGTGTTCAACTCCTACAGACAAGGCACGCCAGGAAGAATTCCTGTGAGGGAGCTCCCAGCAATCTTCTGGGCATTTGGACAGCTATGTTACACCTAGACAAAATTCCTGATTGGAAAAAAAGACACATGGGGGAAACCATTGTATACGGATCCTCTACAGATCACAGAACCTGGTTAAATTACATTTAAGCTGATGGGTTAATCAAAATCCCCCGCTAAAATGTGATTATAGTCTTCTTTTACAATAATGTTTTAATATTAATATGAATGTATAACTTAAAGAGTTACCAAAATACTAACTGTCAGCAATAGTTGTGACTTCCTCATTCCGATACAACCAGCTGACAACGGGAGCAGGTGAACTCGTAACACGGCAAACAACTTCTGCATCTTCTCCCTGCCTGAACTCTTGTGGAGATACTATGTCCCGAAAAGTGAGCTTTTCTGAAAAGGAAAAAAAAGAAAACAGAATACAATAAGAGCCTTACACTTAACTCAGCATTCAAATTATATGTAGCACCAAACAAGAGAAATATCACTATTAAATCTTCTCATTGTGATGATGCATAATTATTTCCACAATATAATTTTTCAACATAAGACTCAAATGGTCCTGGACTTATACCCTACCTGTACAAATTACTTTAAAATCATTTTGTATTATGCAAAATTTTGTTTATTTATATACATTCTGTGGGTTTAATAAATGCATTTTCATTGCTTTCAATGTTCCAAAACACAGTTTTGAAACACTAGGTCTTAGAAGTTTATATATTCATCTTGATAGTTTATTTACTTGCTTGTGTGTTTTATTCCTCATTATCCTGTCACTGAATTAAAACCTCATGTTTTAATTCTATCAAAACTTCCACAAAAACCTTTAAAATTTGGAAAATTCACACTAGAAAAGTAGAATTTTTGCGTCACTGACTGAGAAAAACAGCAGTTGAGTAAAATATAACATCTAAAAAGCCAGTGAAAAACTATTAAGTCTATTATGACTATTAGGTCATAAGAAATGGTAGCATTATTTTTAGGAACTAATGAGATTGTTTTAGGTCTGCTGAAGCTTTTGATTTTTCCAAGCTCAAATAACCAAATTACATTTGATTTTCCACATGGGTTGAATAAATTCAATATTGTTAGAAGTCCAAGGTGGCATTAATCCATGATCTCATATAAGATCTAATGCAGTTGACTGACACAAAAAAAAAATCTGAAATAATTTCTTGCACACAAATAATAACCAATAAACAAACCAATCTATGTTCTCTCAGATAAAGAGAATAAAAGATAAAGAATAAACAAACCAATCTATGTTCTCTCAGATCAAAGATGACCATTTCACTCATTTGAGTGTACTCATTTCAGAGTACTTTGGGGAGCTTAAGCCAGAGATGCAGCTTCACCTCTGGTTTTTTGTATTGATACAAGTGCAGGCTCAAATAATCCACATATCTGCCATGGCAGAGGGAGCACAGTTTTGTTGTTACACCTCTCATACATTTTTGTATGAAGTCAGAAAAAAACCTCTCACAGACATCCAAGAGTCCTGAACCAGGCCCTAAGACTACCAACAACTCAGCCTGCTTTTTTCTTACATTACAAATATGAATAAGGAAATTTTGCATGTCTGTTCCCACAAAACTTGACATTTCTTGTGTAGGTTTTCAGGTTTGTCTGACCTCAGAATTATTAAAATTAACACATGCAAATGCTTCTAAAGACTTGTACCTTGCTCGGCACTCTGCTAATGGAGTAACTGGCAGTTTTATGCATACAAATGAATTCCCGAAAAATTGAAATCCTTTGCACTGTGAGCTTTCAAGCCATCATGTAATCACTTCTAGCTGCTATCACCCTTTTACTGGTTGTTTTATCAGAGGATTTCTTAAAAATTGTATGTCTTTTGTTATTTGAATTATCTCTACCTCTCAGAAGCAGCGCTTTACCGTTCTACTCCGTATTTTCTGTCCCATTGTAATTCCTTCACATTTAAAAAACTGTTCTCCAATGAAATTAGATCCTAACTCAGCTGAAGGGCTGCTGGCATATGTCCCATCCTTTCACAACAAAGACCTTGCCTTACATATTTACTGCGCTTGTTTAATATACAGTTTTTAGGCATTTTTGATTGATCTAAAGAATGCGGTACAATGTAGCTATTCAACACTGAGAGAGAAAAAGTACTCAAATCTCTCAGAGAATCTCTCATTACAGTAGAATGTATTTCTTTTTCAAATATATTCCTCAAGCAGTTGCTTGCAATTGAAATCCATTTTGGTTACTTATCACACTAGGCTTCAATGCTTTATGTCAAAACTCCTTCATAAGGCCAAGAATAGCAAAAGACAGAGATTAAAGTAACTAATTCAGTAAAAACTCCACTTTTTAAATGTCACCTATTGCACTTCCTGCACTTTTGTTTATGCACATATTTGTAATATTGTGTAATTTGTAAATTGTACACACACTTGTTATACGAATTATGCTGATCTTTTTTTTTCCTTGTATTTTCTCATTTCTTTGTGGGGCATACAGTGCACCCTCATAAGATGGCATTCTAAAATACAGGGGAAAAGCAATCTACAATACTTATGAGTGGCCCTCCATTTAATTTAAATCTTTTTCATAATATCTCCTAACTAAACTGCAGGAGATGCAATTCTTTGGAAGATAAAATTCAGAGCTTGGGATGATATTTTGAGAGGCTGTATTTCTCTATGCTAACAGCTTTTAAAACATAATCTTTTATTTGTTAATTGATAGTATTTTACTTACGATAAATCTCCAAAACTACAGTAGCTTCTTGAGTTTGTCCTTTAGCGTCTGTTGCTTGGCACCGATATATACCAGCATCTTCTATGTTTGCATTATAAATGGTTAGACGTGATCGAACACCTTCTTTCTGAACTACCACTCTTTGACTAGAAACGATCTTCTCTCCTTGTGGGTTGTACCAGTCTATGTTCTCAGGCTCACCAATGGCTACAAACAAAACCAAAACCAATCAAAATTTAGACTTTTAGAAGGACATCATGCAACGCATATGTCTACCCAATGCACAGTCTATTCAGTGTCAGGAATTTATGCAAAATCCAGGAAGAATATTTTCATGGAAAGTGTTGTCAAGCACTGCCTGCCCAAGGAGATGGTGGAATCACACTGGAGGTGTTCAGGGGACAACTGGATGTGACAACTAGTGCCATGGTCTAGTTGACAAGGTGGTGATCCGTCAAAATATGGACTTGACAGTCTTGGAGGTCTTTTCCACCTAAGTGATTCTGTGATTCTGTAATGTCAGCTAATTGCTAAATTATGAGACTTGTAAGAAAGACAAGCAGGACAAAACTGCAGGCAGATGTACAGTTGTTGAGACAGCTCAAGGATCTCAAGAGGGTAAAAAAGAACCACAGGAAAGTACAAAGTCTTATAGGAAAGAAAAAGGCTGTCCAGCAGTGACTGGATCAACAGGTCAAGTCATCAGGCAATTGCACTGTCAGTGTAGTCAGGCCATGTGTCAATGGAAGATCTAAACTCAGCAAGGATCCATATCAATCAGCTGCAAATGCAAATTCTTCTCCTCCTGACTGATTACTGCCTCACCAGAAAAAACCTCCTTGGCTGTCTCATTAGATTGGAGAGCATTTAATTCCTTAGTTTAAATAAGTGAAAATATTTTAACTAAAAAGGCATCCTAACAGCTATAAACTACCTGTACTGATATAGAAAATTCCAACTGATTCAGTGTGTCAAATGAAGAGCTCCCAGACTGGAAATGCAAAGCTAGCGAAGTTCTAGTATTTACCACAGTTCTCACAAGTCAATGTGAATATACAAAAATATGTTAATTTAATATAGTGAATCAACTAATTCAGTTACAAATACATAGAAAGTTCAAAATTTAACAAAAACTATACACCTAAAAAAATTATACGCCTAAAAATAAAATTAACACATACCTGTGCATGTGAAGAACTTGGATTCACCCACACTGAGCTCAACTTTGCTAAGTGAAATTGTAACTTGAAGTAAAGCTGAAAAACATAAAGGAGGTTGTAAATTCATTTGAGCATTTATCAGTTTAAATTTAATATTGTCAGGTTTTATATTGTTTTCATTCTATATATAGAACCCATTCAACAAGTATGAAATTTCAACTAAGCATTGGTATATTTTGAACTAAAGTAGATACAGTGATAGAGAAAACAATCTAAATAAGGATGTCACGTGACGATAACAGCTTTATGTCCCAAACCTGAGGATAAAATTAAAGAAGAAAGGAAAAGAAAAAAAAAAAGAAAACATGATAGAAATATACAGAAACATAAAACTAGAAATTCAAAGAGAAAAAGGTGATTTGTAACGCACAGATTGACTGGGGTAAATAATGCCTGACCAACTCCACCGCCTTCTAGGATAAAGTTACTAGTTTTGTGCACAAGAGAAGGATAGTGGGTGGCAATAACCTTGACTTTATCAAGGCTTTTGACACTCCCTCCCACATTATCCTCATATTCAAGTGTATTGGATATAAAAAGCAAGGTTTTGGTAGTGGGGCTGGTTACAGGGGAGGGAGTTCAGAGGTTGTGCTGTGACAGATACAGCCGGTTCTAGCTGGGTCATGACGGACCCACTGCAGGACACAACTGAGAGGGCTGAAGGAGTTTGTAGCACCTCTTAGAATGCCAAAGAGAGAGACAAGAAGGCCAAAGTGACAAGAGGTGCTCCATGGCACAGTTGGTAACAGTCCAGGACTCTGGCCAGTGCATGAGCCTATGAGAGAGCAAACACATTCCGAAAGGACTGTGGATAACCCACAATAGAACAGAGGAAATGAGTTAGGCAGAAGGAGCAGTGGAAGAAAAGAGTGAAAAAGAAGGAATGGCAGAGAGAAACCACTGTGTCCTCACCCCAGCCTCCTGCATTATCCATCACCTCACTGAATGGACTGTTACCTACATGAGTGGTGATAGTAAGGGGACTGAAGGCCAGGAACAGGAAGGAGAGGTATCTGGTGTCTGGGAAAGAGGCAGAAGGGTGTTTCCCTAAGTCTCTAGCTTCTTCTTTATGTGACAAATTTTATCCATGAATATGATATAACTTCAAAACATGCTAAAACCCACAACTATCCAATTCTGTTGATAGTAAAAATTCAAGAAAAGCTGCGTACAGGAAAACTATCAGCAAAGGCCTATCCATAGATATTAACATGAAAACTATCACAATTAAGAGAAAAGTGCAATAAAATAGATTTGCTATTAACTTTCATGTAATTGGCCTAGATAAGCAAGAATTAGACAAGGTGTGCATTTTTGGTTCAATAGTCATATCAAAAGCTACACCAAAAAAAGGCAAAGAAAACTGAAGATTACTTCAGCATCAGTTTGCCAGCCTAAATTTAACAGAAATGTGTATTCTCCACAAAAATTCCCAACAAACAAACAAATAAAATTAAACATGAAATATCTATACAGCAAATAACATTTTTCATGAGATGTCCTGAATTGTGAATGCTTCTCCTGAGAAGATCATCTCAATTGAATTTTTTTTAGTGCGTATTGATATTTTATACCCCACCCCTGTAAGAAAATAGCTAAGACTAAAAAACACAAAAAGCCATAAGAACATATCCTGCCTCAGGCAAAGGTAAATATCTGTGCGTACTCTGCTAAAATCAAAACTTTTCAGTCCATAAAGACAACCAGGAAAATGGCAGGACTGCCTAGAGTCTGGAAAGAAGCTGAAGCAGACTGTAAAAATGTTGAATCTAATACTAGAAAGCAGGGACTAGTGGCATTTCCAGTGCAAGTGAGGAGCACGGTGAAGGCTCCTTTAGGACACACAGAGCCCTGACAGAGGAAGAGTCTGCTCATTCTCATCTATGGTCTTTACACCCACGGCACCAGAAGCAAAAGCCAAACTTATGCGTAAGAAAGGAAATGAGTTTAACACAAAGTTTTACTTTATGTTGTAACAAAAATTAAGGAGTAATAAATCATCCAGGAGGCCACTCCAAGCCTCATTTCTTTATTTACCTGTCAGGTAGAGCTTCACTACAGCCTCAAGACCTAGGACTGCTGGTTGGAAACCAAGGTACTAATAAATACAGCCATGGGGGAACTTCAAGAGTTCGGACATTTATTTCTTACATCGCAGACTCGTTTTTTAGGTCCTACAATACCATTTTTCTGGTACCATATTCTTTTAAAGAGCAGTCTTGTACATTTGCTTCAGGAATATATATGTTAGCATTTCAGCAGTATTACTTCAAGGACAATTGCATTGCTTAATTCCAATAACTGTAGTAACGGATCTTGAATTACAAAAATGCAACAGATTAGGTAATATGTGTCAGGTAGAATGTAAGAGATGGCATGATGAGAGGTGAAAAAGTAGAAGAATATTTTTCCTTTATCAATTAAATAGATATTTCCAGTTATAACACAGCTTTGGCAAAGGGCTCAAATCCAATTAAATTTCTTAGCATAAGTGTAATTATAAACTCTGTGCAGACATGCTAGCTACATCTCTGAAGCCAAAAGGAAATATTTTTTTTCTACATATGGTACTTTAATATTTACAAAATAGAAAAATATAAGACCATCTGTCCCATTTTCCCAGCCTCATAATTTTCCTATCTCTGCTTCACGTAAATGGAAAAATATTGCTGCATGCAACCCTAGAAGGAAAAATATTGCCCAAGTTATTAATCTAGAAATCTGTGCTTTTTAGTAGTCAGGCAAATATTCAAGTATGAAGCTAGAAGACTCACTTGTCACTTACTGAAAGCAAAATATTCCAAAGAGACAACACATCCAGAAAATTTCACCTTACTTCCAAATCTATCTCAAGAACTACAGATAATATAAGCTCTGATGAAGATGGCAGCGATGTACTCACAAGTCAAATTATTACTGTACACTAACTAGTGGAGTAATAAAAAAACCTGAGTTCTTTGCACCAGGCTGTTGTGAATCTCTTTGAATATGTAGGACAATGCTTATTTTATCAGATCAGTGGAGATATTGCAAAAATTTAGTAGAGGTGCTACCTGTGTTAAACTAAGCCCAGAAATAAATAGTACCTTCTTGATAGATCTGAAAAAATACTTTCTCTTCCCATGTTTCCACGAATATCACCTACTACCTATTCAGAAAAAAAAATATGGAAAAAGGCAAGATGTAAAAGATCTCTTCAAGTAGAAGTCTGGGGAGTGTAATGCTACTGTAGTACAGCTGTTCTGGGAAAAAGTAGTCATTCGGGGCTTCCCTCAGTCTTTGGTACATGTCCAATTTCATAGCAAAATAAAAGAGCACTACTAGAACTAGGTGATACAACCAATCCCTTCCCTTTTGATCAGAGTCATTATAAAGGAATTATTATCAGTTGTAATACACTAAGAGGATTCTGCTGAATTATTCCTTAATGGGTTTAAAAATCACTTAGGAAGATAAGTAAGAACAATAATGAGAGGTCCATTTGTACTGTTAAATATGGAGACAGATGATTGCATTCATAAGGACTAACATTTAGTAGACTAATTGATTTCAGTCCCATTAGCAGCAGCAGCCTTCAGATTTCGGAACTAACATCACAAATCTGCCATGGGCGTCTGCACAGATGATCACCTGATGCAACAGAAGTGAGGTGTCATCAGTGAGAGGTTACAAAAACTGTAGCAGTAAGTCACTCACGTGTGTACTTCTACTGTCCCTTAGGAATATATTAAAACACATTCAAAGTGTATACTATATAAATGTACATTTAAATATAAGTAACTAAAAAGATAAAGGGGATGATATTTTAGTAAAATCTGAAAAAAAAAATTGAGTAAAACTCTGCTTCAACTAATCAACCCATCCAGCATCTTCTTGATAATTCCATTTCTTAAAAAAAAAGAATCCCACCCAAGCACATATAAGACTTGAAAAAACCTCCTTTTGTCTGTATTGGAAAGACACCAATAACAAAATATATCATATTCTGTTCTAGTTTCCACAATGTAAATTGGGTACAACATAGTTGAACAGTTTTATGCTACACCAATACATCTGAATAAATTTTGGAATTTACTTCTGAGCCATGAGACATCACTCAGCTGTGGAGGGGTCTTTCTAAATCTGTTGGACTGCAAATTCACTGAAGAGGAGAGGTTAATGGGAAGGCAGTAAAAAGGAAAGGACACAGCTCTGAAGCCAAAGCAAGGCATAACTCGGGATCAATATGGAGCTAAGGGAAGCAGTGACAGCTACAGACACTAATTTGGATAGCTTTGGCATTGGCTTCTAAGAAAAACAAGCAGACTGCAAGATACAGCAGAGAGGACTGTTTTCTTTAGGAAGGTCCTAATTCTGTTTAGCATGAGTTCTCTGACGATAACTATAGCCTTGGCTGTTGGTGATCCTTAACTTCATTTAGTAAGCAAATCTGCTTGGGTGATGATTTTGCTTTCAGTAAATGATTTAACTAGTATTTAATATATGCTTAGAAAACAAGGATTCATTATCCTTGAGCATGAAGAAATTAGTATGTTTTTAATAGGTATCAAATTCAATTCCAGAGCAACCACTCACCCAGTTAATCTTTCTACCCTTTATTGTGCAGAATTCCAAGAATATTATGTTTAACTCCACTGATGCCCAGATAAAAGTGAATGGGCTTTGAATGAAAATTACACTAACACAATCCTTGCAGAAATGGATTTTCTCTTAAAATTCTAATAATTTCTAATTTAAATATACTTTGAAACACCATTGATAAAATATTTGGTGGTGTTTTTTTTTTTTAAATGCTATATTTTAGAACCATTTGGATCTCTAAGCTGAAATGAGGAAACATAAATTAGTAAATCTCAGACAGTTCAAGGGTTTTTTATTTTAGGGTGAATGCTTGAGTTCTTCTTGAAAATCTGACTTGGTTAAACTTTCTCAACTGCTAATTCAGCTAAGTCAGAAATACAAAAACAAAAAATCATTATACAAGCCATAAAGTTACATTTCCATTAGCAAAAGTCTGATCTAAGCCATTTCCGTGAATGATCAAAAAATTGGGAACAATACACCTCTGTCCTAAAGAACTCCATTAAAAAACAATATAAAATAAGGCTGAATTAAAGTCTACTGAAAGTTGCTTGCACCTGAGAGGTGGAATGATCCAATGGAAATCATGTTTGGAGATATCTTAAGTCACCTAAGGTAGTATTTTTTTTTTCACATAAACAAAAGAAGATTCCAACACTATAGATCTTTGAGGTGGGAATGGTATGCAGTCAGGTGCTACACAAGAGATGACCATAATAGATAATGACATAGTTACTAAAATGATCATAATTAAACAGCAAACCCACAATGAAATGCTAGAAAAAAACCAAGGATTTAACCAAATACTGACACATCTGTCTTATATCCAAGTGAACAATCCATGGGGAAAAAATGCTATCATACTATCCACTGAAAAGGAGATAATGTTCTTGTTGAGCTTGTAAAGTCTGTGAGACTTGTAGTGTTTAAAACCACCAAATACATTTGTAATCCTTTGGGAACAAAGAGAATGCTAAAGAATAATCTTTTTTCTGTGTGTGAGAACCTACAGTGAAAAATTAATGCAAACAGACTATTCAAATGCAATTCATTTAATGTTTTATCATTTAAATGTACTTTTTGTTTTTTTTCTCAATTTTTTAGCAGTTTAATAAACTATATAAAAATTCCTATTCATACAGTATTCTAATATCCTGTAAACAATGTAGCCTTATTTTTTTTTTCTTATGAATAAAGATATATTAACTGGCCTAAAGACATCCTGTCTTCTATTCAATGGCCTTGAATGCTTGTCTGCAAGTTTTGTAAAAACATCTGGAAGATAAACTGCATCTGCAAAGACAATAAACAAAAATTTAAATCCTAAAGAGTTTGGTTATTTTCAATTTTCTAGTGGACTGACTACTAATAAATCATAAAGCATCACTTCTCCATGGTATGACAGTACTGAGAGATGATACATTTATAATTGCTTGTCAGAAAGTTTCCCAATTAATTAAGTAGTTCAGTATAACTCAACTTTCCATTTTATCACATTAGCCCTAATTTGGATTTGTCAGTAGAGAATACAGTTCTGATTTAAAGTTCTAAGGTTTTATTTGAATTATTATGGATTCCTTGTTCAATTTCTGTCTTATAGATTACAGAGTGTTTTATTTTTAGTTAGACAAAACAGTCTTTGTGTCATCATGAATTCATTTCCTACATCTGTTGAAGTGTCATTTTCCCTGATGAGAGGAGCTGGAAGTCACACAAAGTTCAAACTGCCTTCTGGGCCATAACAGATGTTATAGGGGAGAAATGCACAATGAAAGAGCACCAACACAATCCAGTTTTGTGCAACAAATACTGAAACATAATCAGAAAATCCTCTCTTAAGCATTCTTTTCTATGACACTTGCAGCAGAAACAGTAAAATAGATATGCTATTAATATCTCAGCAGAGACAGTAAACAACTATAAACCAGTCTGCTTGCTACAATTACATTCAAAAGTCTTATCTCAAACAGAAGTTACTCACTAATGTCCCCCAAAAAGACAAGCAAACTACAGTTTAGAAATAAACACATAAATAATTTGAGTGTTATTGAGATTTTCAGGCAGGTTAATAATGGAAGCTCAGTTCTTCAAAATTAAAGAGATGGGATAATGGGTAAATGTATATATGTAGATTTACAAGCCCATATTGTAAAGATATTTTAAAGAATACCTAAAGAATATTTATTAATATTTAATGTTACTAGTCATGGCTTAGAAGCTTATAAAAAATCAAGATTAATAGATAGCCGAAGAAAAAAAAAATAAAAATCAATATGCCTTGATTTATTCACTTAAAGTCTGTGTAAGTAGAAGGCACGATGAGCATTAGAGGACTTTAGTTATAAAATGTCAGGCATGACATGATGCCTATCTTTAATTCTATTTAAGTTATTCTAGCTAAATTCAGTAGACCTTCTTATTATGCATGGGAAGAAAAGTGAAGTTTAAAATCCATTGATTAACAGAATATTAAGATATTTTAACTATAGAAGAATGTACTGGGGAACCTTTATCATCTATTGGTCTCATACACATATAGATACACATGTGGAGAAAAAAATAATACAGAATAAGCTGATCAAAGTACTATAGAATAGTACTTACCAAATCTGAACATCACCTTAACAAAATCTGCTCAATCTGATTTTTTTTTTGGCAGAAAAATAAACAGAAAGAAAAAGTATTTGATGAGCCCATGAATATTAAGGAACATGCTTCCCAAACTGAAAATTACTAAGTGGCGGAATTTCTAATTTCATAGTATCTCCTACAACACATGGTAAATCTTTTCAAAACCAAGAAGTATCTCAAGAAAGACAAACCTGAAAAATAAAGACCTTAACCATCAAAGTAACAGTTTTTCAGTAACAGCAACCTAGAGATGTAGAATAAGGGGGAGGCTGGGCATGTGCATTGTGAGTAGGGTTAATTTTTTAATATTAAATTTCTTTTCCCAAGCAAAAAGTGATAGGACAAGAGGCAATGGCCTCAAGTTGCACCATGGGAGGTATTGATTAGACATTAACAAAAATTTCTTCACTGAAAGGGTTGTTGGGCATGGGAAAATGCTGCCCAGGGAAACGGTGGAGTTACCACTCCTGCAGGTATTTAAAAGATGTGGAGATGCAGAGATTAGAGACATGGCTTTAGTGGTGGGCTTGGCAGTGCTGAGTTAAAATGGTTGGACTCGATGATCTTACAGGTCTCTTCCAACTTAAATGCTTTGGTGCTTTGGTTTGGGTGGGTTTTTTGTATGGGTTTTTTTGGTTGTTTTTTTCTTTTTTAATCTTATTTAAAATGGATTTAATATAATCTCCAAAAGAGAAGTGGCGATGTGCACTAACTAAAATACAGGAATCTCTTTCTAAACATAGGAAAATACTTTTTTACTCAGTGGGTGGTCAAACGCTGGAACCGGTTGCCTGGAGAGGCTATTGACTCGCCATCCTTGGAGATGCTAAAAACCTGACTGGGCACAGCCCTGAGCAATCTGTTGCTGACCTTGCTCTGAGCAGGGGTTTGGACCAGGAGTTTTCTCCTGCCTTCCTGCCTCTGCGTGTGTGTGTCTATGTGATCTTTCTAACATGAAAATCTAACTTGTTTCTCCTTGCTCCACTGGGCAGCCTTTCATTATAGCACAGTAAATCAGACACACTACAGAGAAAAAAATTACCTTAAGGGTCACATTTCTCAAAACCTGCAAACTTGAAGTTAAAGCCACAAACCTCAGAAATGTTTCTGAAAAGAAGCACTCATGCCAAAAGAGTGCCTCATATTTCCTCATTATATTCCATTTTGGTTTTGCTGAGGAAGACACTTTTAAAAACAGCATTTCTTCATTGTTGCTTGGTATTCAGCACAAGTTTGATAACGTGCCAAGACAGTAACTGAACATGGACACCCTCACTGAAAGGTACATATGAGCTGCCTGGGGAACAGCAGCAGAAAACATGATACTGAGGAAAAAAGAAAAAAAGCAAAGTGAAATCACTGCCAAAATTCTTCCTTCAAAATAAGCTAACAGCCCCAAGTGGTCCTTCAAATTGCAGAGGGGTATTGGATTGAGCCAGCATTCATCTAACTACTTGGCATTTATAATATAAATCCAAAGAACATGTTTCTCAAACTTCAGGCCAAAGGCTGTATGCAAAGTTTCTGTTTAATGCTAAACATATTAACCCTCCAAATTCAACTAACACAATGATAACTAAGAGAACTAATACAACATAAACATGTGTCTTAGTAGGAGCCAACAGTTTGCCAACTCTTAAACAATACATAAACCTTTCTCATAAAAATGTCTGCTTCAAGCACATTCTACAGAGGAGACGTACAATATTTGTTTCTAATGTGATGTACACATTAAGAGATTTCTCTGGAAAAAAAAGAAAATGTAGTGGCTTAAAGATAGTACTGTAATAAAGACAGGGTAAGAAATCAGATCACATAATTATGGAATCAACATATCTTGATTGATTTAAAAACAAGAGATCTTTGCAACAAACGGTGTAATGCATCCCTTTCTCTCAGTTCTCACTAGAAAAATGCTGCAGTTAGCCTTAGAGTTCAGAAGTTGTTAGGTGGGATTGAAAAAACCCAAGGAGTTGGCCAGATACAGCAGCCATTCCAATTGCACGGCAACTGTTGTTAAAAATACAGTAGTCTCTATGAATGTACATGTAGGTAACAAATAAGTTAAATCAGAACAATATGTAAGCTAAAGTCAGCAACAGAAAGAGCAGTATTTAGGTCATGGCCTCTTGAATAAAACACACTGACTAGTCAATGTCTCTGTAGCTAAAAAGAGGATTTTAACCCTGATTGAAAGAATCTCAAAACAAACAACTGTATTGGCCTTCCTTGCAGGTTTGTCTTTTTTCTTGAGAAAAAGGTGACACATTCAAAAATCACTTGTTTCAGAGACAGGACTTTTCTAGTAAAAATGTTCTGTGCCTCAAAAAGTGGCTACAGCCTCTGTCAGGAGTTGTCTTTAATACTTGGAGTTCACTCCATTTCTTGGAAATGAAATCAGAGTATCAGCTTGAACTACACAAAACCTCACATTTTTAATTGTAGGAGTTGACAAAGAGATTGTGGAAATGTGACCCAAGGATGTCTGTTTGACATCTCAAGAAAATGAACTAGTGGCTCAAAGAACTATGAATTGTCCCATTGCTGTCCTGTTGAGGACAGATGTTGCCAGGGCATGTAGAAATGGCTACAAGGACTTCCTGCTGCCAGACATGTACATCTAGGCAGTGTGTAAATTCAGATTTAAGAACTTGTAGAATTTCTTTTGGAAGTAGTCACTTCGTCTACATGCTCCTTGTAAAAGGTAGGTAGTTCTTAAGACACTCTGAATTGGCTGGAATATGAATTTATGGAGTCATCTTTTCACTCAGTGCAGTTTCCTTTAAGCCATATTCTTTATTTCCTCTTCCTTCCATCACATCCTTGAAAAACTTGAACCTGCATTTTGAAATGAAAGGGTCCACACTCCAGTACTCAAGTTTTCCATTATTTCTAATCCAAGACTTAAAAATATTATCAACTTGGGGTGATCCTTAAACCAGAAATATTACCTGCATCAGCTACTTCTTCAAGAAAATTTTGTTTAGAAGGAGAGAGGTAAGCACAGAATTAGCCATTTTGATAAATGCCCTCTCTACTTCCTTTGTTTTCCTTTACTTTCTGCTTCTGGAATTTACATAAAGAGCAATTTAAAAAGTTGGAGTGCATAACCTAAAGAGTACTTAGACAATCTCATTCAAGACCATCTTAATATATAATTATTTGTATAAATGTATTTCATCTTTCATCAAAACCTTTTAAAAATATTACCATATTTCTAAGCAACGCAAACCTAGAATTATCGTTGCATGAATTTTTAATTTTTCATAGTTTAAAAACAGGATAACATTAAGACAGTGATGTGTTTGTTCCTGTTATATTCCCTGATGAAAACCCATTTAAACAAACTTTCAGAAGTCACAAATTACATAAACAATGCTAAAATTGCCCAAGGACAGGAAGATATTCAACATTCGATAAAAATGAAAATATTTTAGGAAAATATTCCTTCAGCACAAAATATTACTCTGAATGGTCAAAATCTGAAGAAATACAAAATTTGGTTGAATAAATGTCTGTTCAAATAAGGCTCAGACATCATTATTACAGAAATGTGACTGTTGAGGATATCAGAGCTGTTGTGTGCAGAAGGTGTTTGTGTTTATGGGTGCAAACATCACAGTCAATTGCAAAGATGACAGACTTTTATGCACACAACTTCAATAATTAGGAATTCTCCCAATCTGCTTTAAGCAAACATCTTAGCATTGCACAAATTATGTTTAATTTTTCAAGAATTTTCTAGCTGCCTTAGTATATAGGTCAATACATTAAAAAGATAGGTATATTAAATTACATTAAAGGAAGGATAATCTATTCACAGAAATGGTTCAATTAGCTTACAGGTAACTATTATTATTCAGCATAAAGCTGTTCATTTGCATCAACTCCCAGGCTAAATTTGGGATCGGTTAATTGAGCTATGAAATTTGGTATTTTCTTTATATCTCTGAAAAACTGACATAAATTCATAGAATTATTTAGGATGGAGGTGACCTCTACAAGTTGTATTACCCAACCTCCAGCTCACAGCAAGACTTACCTCCAAACTTAATTAGGTACCTTGGTCAAACAAAAAAAAATTCATTTAGAACTTACATTAGAAGCTAAAATGATTAGAGTTGAAATTCTAAAGACTTAAAAACATTCCTTCATTATGTCAATTGATTTAGAACTTGCTAAAAGTATTTGATCATGAGCTAGAAAACAATTCAATTTAGTTGTAAATTTATGGCATAAAAAGAAGTAATTTAGAAAAAATATTAAATGACATAAAAAGATAACATTCCAATTTATATTAAATTCTTTTAAAAGCAAAATAATTATTTGTGATGACATCTAGGGAGGTAATTTGATTGAATTCTTCTCCAACCTTCTAGCCAATACTGAAGAGGGCATAACTGTAATACTATGTCAAATTTTGGGCCCCTAATTCAAGAGGTGGAATCTGGAAGAGTCCAGAAAATGTCTAGGATCTTAGAGAAAATGTCTCATGAAAAAATTATGGCAGAAAATGGCTTGTTTATTCCGATAAATAGAAGCCAAAGTACCAAGCTATTAACTGCCTACAACTTATTTAAACAGAGTTAAAAAGGTGTCAGAGCCAAACTCTTCTCAGTATGAATGTTGTTGGACAACTCAAGGCCATGATCCAGTGGAATGTTTGTGACAGTCTTACTGTAAAGAGGAGATTGGAAGAGGTGAACTCCAAAGATGCTCTCAAATCAAGATTCTACAATCTTTTGGTTCTAAGAGGAATCATCATGAACATTAGGGGACAGGAAAATTAATTAAATTACTTGTAAATAAATTAAATTACTGTCAGAGCAAGGAATGGGCACAAATAATCCAGTTAATAACCTGAGGAGACAATAGCTCAGAGAAAACCTCTGAGGAGAAATAGAAACAAGAAAAAAACTGATTTAACAAGCTAATCAAATTGGAATTATCTCTGACAGAATAGAAAGAGTCCATCAAATCCAAATACACAAAAAAGCTTATGCTAAGCCACAACTGTTGTGTACAGGCATTTTATTGCTAAGGAAAAAAGTGGTTTTATTTAATGTTGACAGTCTTTTTGCTCTTTCTGTAACAGGAAGTTAATGTTTGTAAAGTACCATAAATGGCAGTAGTGTCTGTATAAGAAAGATCACCAAAAGAAATTGAGCCTGCAATCCTAATATCATATAATTAAAATAACAGATGGAACCCTACTCATCAGAGAACCCTCACTGACTGACCTCAGGCAGCATAGTCCTACCCAAGAAGACCAAGGAGAGCATTTGAAGGATACTTTTCCTATAACGCTATTGTGAATAAGAGGCCACATCTTTAGCTGATGCAAATAAGTATTTTTACATTAATGAGCACCCTCCTTGGCAATTACATAATAAATATTTAAAATGCAAACAAGAAGATGAATTTCTAATTATATTGTTTCCCTGTTGTCATAAAACTAAGCAGTTCAAGTGCAAACCACATGATACAGCTTTTGATCTTTGGATAAATGTCACAAACATTTCTTACACATAAAGTTCTCCATTACAGCAAAGACAGGTTTTATTTTACATGTGAAGTTTTTCTTCCATATATGTTATGGTCTTTCAAGACCTATGGAATCAAAAAGAAAACACCAAATTTTAGAGTATGATCTGACAAGGAAACTTCATGTTGGAAAATTCAAGTCCTACAGTTAAGTATCCATTCCTGTAATATTCAAAGCCTAAAAATTAAATTATTTGGCAGTTATTTTAAAATTACCTTAATCTAACTGAGGAAGCGGCTATTCATTATTCCTCATGCTCTTCTGGAAAATGAGATTCCAGATGTCTGAAATTATATTCAAGATAACTGTTTGTGTTTGGGTATGAAATGTATGCTTTTTTATACCAAATTGCAAATTTGTTTATTTAGACATTCAGGATGTTTAAACTACAGGATACAGAAAAGTTTTTAAAATTCATTAGATCTACTAGAAGATAGACCTTACTTGGCTTTGGGAAGCAATGTAGATGCCTAATAAATTGCTTCATCAACGTTTTTAGCTATTCAAGCATTACTACCGTGTTTAAAATCAGCAATTAACTGTGATAATACTTCATTTAGGAAAACAGAACAGCTACCTGGGAAACAGAAACCATGAAACATAAATGCAGTTGGTTGCAACATTTTGCCACTGTTTAACTGAACCTTCAACAGATATTTCACTGGAAGTATTCAACACGAAGTTTGTTTACTTGTTAAAACTAAGTAAAATTTGGAAGAATTCTTCCCTATATCTTAAGCAAGATTGCTGCTGATCTGGCTTTGATCCATGCAGCTAAGATACCACTAGAACAACTGAGAACTGAGAAATGGTTTAAGAGCTGCTATAATATCACAGAATCACAGAATGGCCTGTGCTGGAAGGCGCCATAAAGATCACCTAGCTCCAACTCCCCTGCCATGGGCAGGGACACCTTCCACTAGACCAGGTTGCTCAGAGCCCCATCCAGCCTGGCCAGAACATATATTGTTCTGGACCTATCATCCTGATTCTGGTCCTATGATTAAGTGATTCCTCCTGGGTTTCAATTTTAACAGCATCAATTATATTATGTGGGAATACCCATACCAGTTTAGATATTGAATTGCACACAGATAACTGCCTAGCAGAGAAAAGCCAATCATCTCTGTTTTAAGAAATGGCTGACTTGGCCCCACTTGTGAGGATGTTATTTGCAATTATTAAAATATAGTTTTCAGTGTTCCTAGTACCTTTCATCAAAGGATCCAGAAGCTGTGCTAGAAATTACATAAACCATTGACATCACAGAATCACAGAATCACCAGGTTGGAAGAGACCTCTAAGATCATCGAGTCTAACCCATGCCCTCACACCTCAACTAAACCATGGCACCGAGTGTCACATCCAAACTTTTTTTAAATGCATCCAGGGACGGTGATTCCATCACCTCCCTGGGCAGACAATTCCAATACTTCACCACTCTTTCAGTGAAAAACTTTTTCCTAATATCCAACCTATATTTCCTCTGGTGCAGCTTAAGACTGTGCCCTCTTGTTCTGTGAACAGAACGAGACATGATAGGCCTTGAAGAAGATGTAGACTCATGACAGTTTCAAGCTTCTCAACAACTACATTTTCAGTTTAGTTTTGGTTAAAAAGAGCAGCCCAATAGAAAACCTTTTTGCTTTTGTTTCAAATATCTTCACTGAAGCAATTAACTCAAGAAGAGATAAATGTTTTATGCGACTTTTGTGGAAAGGACCTGAAACTTCAAAACTTAAATATTAAAAATAGGCAAAGAATTGACAATATTATCACCAGGTATTGGATGTATTATGGATCATGAAAAAAAACACTTAAAAATCTAGTAATCTACCTGAAAGGAACAACTGCCTATTGAGGTATTATAAAAAATCTTAAAATATTGCTGTTAATACAGTTAAAGTATTCCCTTTGACTTGTGGAAAAATGTCAGAACAGCCTCATGAGACCTGTCTGGATTATAAAAAAAGAGTCTCTGGCATAAATATTCTTTCTGTTTCAAAAAATTAGAAGCTCAAGTCTTATAAATAAGTGACACTACCAGAGATCATAGGAAATCAGACTGGCTTTTCAAGCTCTTTCTTTTAACCCTTACGCTCTTTGATCTTTGAATGCTATTGTATGGGTACTAGCAAGTTCCCATCTTTAATTATCTTGATTTAGGAAACTAATTTTCTCTCAAAGGATTCCTTTGAAAAGCCTTCTAATTGAGAACCAACAGGGTTGCAATTAATATGAAATTAGCCAGACAAATGTATAAGCAATCTAATGTACCAGACAATCATAAGTTTTTAAAAATCAATCCTTTCATAACACTAAATACATATTTATTAAGGCTGCCATAATCCCTCTGATTAAATATTTTACAGGTCAAGTTAGAGCTAGCTTAAAGATTATTAGTACTTTCTGTACTAATGTAAGCACAAATCAACTCTAAATTTCAGACTAAAACTCATAAAACAGGTCAGGTGAGAAGTCTGACTAACCCAAGTATTGCAGCAGTGAAAAAAAAAAAATTCAAGGAAACCACACAGGTTTGCACTACTTTGTTGATTCTTTTCTACTGGCACTTTGGCACCCAAAGGTCTGTTTGAAGTATTCAGTTCTAACATCTCCTGTAACATCATAGAATCATGGAATGGCCTGTGTTGGAAGGGACCTCAAAGTTTGTCTCTCCCTCTCATGGGAAGAGACACCTTCCACCAGACCAGGTTGCTCAGAGCCCCATCCAGCATGGCCTTGAACATTTCCAGGGATGGGCCAGCCACAATTTTTTGGGCAACCTGTTCCAGGCCTCACCACCCTTATAGGGAGGAATTTCTTCCTAATATCTAATCTAAACCTCCTCTCTGTTAGTTTGAAGTCCCTCCCCCTTGTTCTGTCACTCCAGGCCCAGTCTCTCTCCATCTTTTCTGCAGGCTCCCCTCAGGTACTAGAAGGTCACAATCAGGTCACCCCAAAGCCTTCTCTTTTCCAGGCTCAACAATCCCTGTTCTTTCAGCCTTTCCTCACAGAGGAGGTGCTCCACCACTCTGATCACCCTGATGGCCTCCTCTGGCCTGGCTCCAACAGGTCCCTGTCCTTCCTGTGCTGGGACCCCAGAGCTGGATGCAGCACTGCAGGTGGGGTCTCAGCAGAGTGGGGCAGAGGGGCAGAATCCCCTCCCTGGAAACACTGGCCACACTGCTTTGGAGCCCAGGACATGGTTACAGCATCTTCAGTATCATCTAAGTCTGTAAGATTTCTGGCTTCATCAACAGCTTCTGACAGTTAACTACATTATTTAATTTTACTTGAACAGAAAGGAAATCTGGTTCTTTGGATGGTGCCAGATTCTTGGACTGTGCATTTCTTCCTTCTCTTATTCTGACTGTAACCATGTGTACACTGATTTCTTGTTCCTTTCCTCCGTTATCTCCTGATTTTATTGAATTCTACAGTCTTTTCTCTAACTGCAGCACAACGTTCAGTCAAATCATTATAATTCATTAGGGCCTCCCAACTGACAAACCATCAGACAGAACTTTAGAAGGTCAAATTCCCAGGTATGCTTAATAACTACACTTTGAAAGACGATATCTCATCGCTAACTGTGACTTTTTTCCCTACTTAGTGTCACTTGGTAATAGACAAGGAATAAATAAAATTTGTATTTGCTACAAAGAAACACATTTTCCTGTAATTAATTACAGAATTAATAATATTGAATAGAAATAAGGATCATATTTCTACTTCCACTAAAAAGTCTCCAAACTCAATCTGTATTGAATAATGCTGTGCTGATCACTCAGGAGATTTGTGCAAAAATATTAATTTAATTTCTCACATAACTGTGGTGTAACATTAAAAAAACCCAACAAAGCAAACCTAAATCTTCAGCTCTAGACTTTTTTGAATTATAGTTCCCCAAGGATAAACCTCATGTGTTCATACTCACACTACCCAATATTGTTAGTTTTAGAATTTTTTCCACGTTACTAGAAAACAGAGTAAATTACAATATTTTAAATAGAAAACCCACTGGGAAATGTGTTACCTATGAAGTTCTATTCTTTAAATTGCAAAACAACCAACGATTCATGGCAGTTTTGTTCCTAAGAGACACATCTTATTAGAAACCAAATAAAAAATTAGAACAAATCATGTGATGGTAACCACACAAATAGAACTTTAAAATTTACATATATATGGATAACATCCTGTAGACTACATAAGGCTTTATAATCTAAATATCTATCCACATATATATTTTTTTTTTTGTTCCAGCACTGACTTCAAACAGCTTCCTTTACCTGCAATTACTCACGTAAATATTTCCAGCTATACCTCTCAATAATCTTGTCTCTTCTCTTTCCCAAAACAGTGTACCCTACCTTATTTCAATAAAAGGGGCACCACAAAGCAGGACCAATGGTTTCAGTGGTGGTGATAGATAATGCTGAATTAAATCAATTACGAAACTTTTTCAGGTTACACATTACAAGTTGCTTCCCCATGAATAGAAATTTGTCTTTGATTCAAGCCTTAATAGAACTTAATCTAACTTATATATTCCATCACAGTCAGTTCCATTTCTTCTTCCTATGATTCTGCTGAATTATTTTTTATCTAGAATAAATAACCCTCTAAGGAAAACTTGGATAAAACTAGGTATGAGATTTCTAAACGACTTTTTACACCATCCAAAATTATGAATGTGAAGGACACAATGATGGGAAAGATAAATCAAAATCAAAAGCTGGGCTAGTGACAAATCATAAGGCAATAGCTCATTTTACACAGAAATTACCCACCAACTCCCCAGTACCTAAACCTCTAACATATTATCCCTATGCTTTTGTCACATCCCTTAACTAAAGCCCCTTTTTTTAGAAAGGTAACTATCCTGCTGCATATTTCCAAGAAACCTAACTGTCTCTGATTTTTCGTATGACCTGGAAGTGTTCAAGGCCAGGCTGGATGGGGCTCTGAGCACTCTGGTCTAGTGAAAGATGTCCCTGCCAAAGGAAGGGGAGTTGGCACGCGATGTAACTGTTAGGTGCATTCCAACCCAGGCTATTTTATGATTCTGGTTTTAGTGTCAGGTCTGGCTGAAATTAGCTGTGGAGTTTTATACTTATTAAGAAAAATAACAGAAAAAAGTAGTTGCATGAGCCTCATTTTCTAAGTGTGCAATTTCATGCAGTTCAATTATATTTAAACAGTTTGTTCAGCCACTTAAAATATAAAGACATAATGGTGGCAAAGAAACCTCTCAAAATAATTACTGTAGCAATACATTCAATATTGTTATTATTGTTATTAATCTCTATTCTGCCCTCATGAGACCCCACCCGGAGTACTGCATCCAGGTCTGGGGTCCTTAGCACAAGACAGATGTGGCATAGTAGGTATGGATAAGAAAACAAAAATAATTCCGTAGGTACTCAAGACTGAGAAAGAAGAAAGCATCATCTCCATGTTCCTTTTGAAATATTAGGATGAACCCATACCCCTCAGGCAATGAATTCCACCTGGCAAAGACCTGGAGATGCTTGTGACTTGTCATAGACAGTCTCACCTCCCCTTCCTGAGTAAAGGATTTGTGAGCCTTAGGACATAGGGAGAAAACTATTAAAAAGTGATTAACACCAGGAAAGTTTTTCATATAATAACTTCGAGGGCTTCCTTCTATTCATTAGTCCTAATAAGCAGTTTAAATTCAGTGGGACTAACAATAAATTCTTAGAGTCATTTATATGGTATGGTCCCTTTTGCCCATAACAGATTTTGAGTCTCAGCACTCCGAGGGATTTGAATTCGGACCCCTCATTTTTAAAGATAGCATCTCTACCTGAAAGCTACAGGACAATTTATGGTGGAGTGGTCTCAGTCTCCCTCCTGAGGATATTTGCTTTGTGTAAATAGTTACACATATACTGAACAGGAACTAGAACCCAGGTGTTCTCTCTTTTACATGAGCATCTTAACACACTGCAGAGCCATTCTCAGCTTCAGGCTGAAATTTGTAGACAGAATTCATAGCAATTATCTCTACATATATGGTTACTTTGGTCAGTAAAGGGATGATATGAGATCCCTTTTCAACTTTAGGAAAAATGTACCGGTTTATTTTTCACTCTGAATATTTTCATCTATTAAAGGGAAGAAACACAACAAAAGGATTTTACAAAAATCCTCATTAAAACCAGTCAATCCTCGCATACTTTTTTATATAATTCTTGAGAAAGAAATAGTTGAGGCAAGATGCTTTATAGGAGAATGAATTATTCCTTTATGAAATAGAAATAGCAATAGCTTTGTTGTATGATTTTGTAAGGGTTCAACCTTTCCATGCTGCAGCAAATTGAACATATTTCTTTCACTGAAATAATTAGTATTTTGACTTTTTTTTAATGGAACTTTATTTATGGGGCCAGTGGCCAGACACTTTATTGCTCTCTGATTAGCCCTGAGATCAATGCTGTGAATTTTCATACAACAGCTCTTTCTGAGCACATCCCTCTGACAAGAGGAGGGGAACGGATCTCCATTGCCTGCTGTGAGAAAAATCAGTGAAACCAACTCTAGGAGCTGCGGGTTAGATAAGCCAGCAAAGCTTCCCAAAAATGCAGCAGAATTAGAGACATGCTCTGAGACAAAAAAAAAAAAAACAAAAACCTTGGAATATTTGCAGACAAAATCTAACTTATTTTTTCCTTTTTAGGTAATCTCTATCACCTAAGATAGTAAAAGAGATGAATTATAAAAAACTTAGTTTGAATTTTATAAAGTACTTGGACCACTATTAGTTAACTGAAACAAAACCTAATGAACACAATTATCTACTGTATACATTACTGTAGTGCTCTAGAAACACTGTGGGTATCATCCACCACATTTAAATTACTAATTTAAGACATTAAACAGTATCCCAGATGACATATATTGTCTGCAGAGGGAATAAACACTTTTGGAGACAATGCACTGTATCCTAAAACAGGTATCTAAAATGTACCAGCTGATTCACAACCTCCAAGTGCCCTTTCCATCTTGGTTTGTTTTTTTTTTAATTAGTTGCAAAAGGAATCTAACCTGAATAGGCTAACACCTCCTTAGAACCATTATATCAAGATACTTGATATATATTTGCAATGTCTGTATTTCATATATACGTGTGTGTGTGTGTATTTGACTTGTTCTTTCAATTATACATTGATAATGGACATGTATTTGATATATATTTCTGAGATAACTTGGAAGGTTTGAATTTATGGAAGAGCTGAATATCCAATATTTGGAAATACTGTTTCTGCATATTTTGATCAAACAAGCAAAATCCTTGGTTGCATTAGAAAATGAAGTTCCATTCACTACTGAATATATTAGTAATTAAATAATAGTTTTTATATGCACACGTGCCCATATTCATGTCTGGCTTTGGCATTTTAATTTATCACACATTACATGTTGCCTGGCTACCTTCCTCACCATTTCATTAATACAGTCCCCTTTACTAAAATTACTTTGGCCTAATCCTTAGCTTTTGGCACATGTTCACCAGTGACCAAAATCTAGACTATTTCTGCTACATACTAAGTTATACCTTTATAAGTACCTCAGTACTGAGTTCTTCACATCTCCTCTGCCATATGGTTTACAAAAAGGGTAAGGTTCAGCAGCTTAAGCAACAGAGGCCAATACTTGGAATATTAAAACCCCCCATTCCATCCACTCTAAGGAAAAAGACAGATTCTTGTTATATGTAAAGCCAAAATCACAGGAGATCTTTTCTAATATGATGCATGAAAATTAAAACTTGAGATAGCATAACATAAAATAAAACTGTTTTCTTAAGTATAAAGAAGATTCTCATAGATTTTTAAGCATACTTTATTTTTTAATGAATGCTTATTTTGCCTGCTGAACTAACAGATTAACAAATGATCTCTAGTTTTACTTAGCTGACCTAATCCATTATGATAAACCATGATTTTTCTTTCCAGCTCATTGCCTGAGGAAATACAGGCAAGCTAAATGTTTCTTTCCATAATTTGGATACATTATGTATTAATTGTTGACATTAATTACCTGTCCATACGTCCATGCTCTTTTAAACAATTGTATTTTCCATTAATAATGTGATTTATAGAAATGACTTGGAGTTAAGCTTCAACTTCAGTGCTGACTTAACAGAAAACTGATTCGAGGAAGTCATAATGGAAAATAGTTTCAGAAATGGCTGATTGTTGGTTGCAGATGCTAAAATACAAACAATCTGAGTTAAGAAACTCAGGGGAGGGAGACTAAGAGAAGGGAATGCAGGGACATACAAGACCCTGAAGATGTTTCTGTGTCAAATATATGAATGGGCTTATATGCGAAACTGTCCCTGGAAAATATTTATCAAGAAGAAATAAAGCTTATGAGAGAGAGGTAGAAAAAAGCATTCCTTGCCTAAATCAGATGACATGGAGTTACCATTTAACACCCATAAGCTGTTCCTCCTGAGACTGGCTACCAACCCCTAACAAGGAGTTTGAGTTCTGCATGAACAACTCAGTGTTAACACGGCTAACACACATCACGTGTTGTTCCTGTGAGTAGAAAAGGCATCTTCCACACTCTTCCCTACCCTACAGAGGTCATTCAAATGGAAAATCTCTTCAGTATTATCAAATCAGCTTGAAGAATCTGTTCCACACAAGAACCCCATGAAAAAATGGAATATTAATTGATCCATGATATAAATACAACTACTTTAGTGTTCAGTTATAAACCCATCTTGAAATTATTTGTTTGAACTAAGCATAATGCAAACAAAACTGCATAAACATAAGTTAGTCTAAGCTAGTTTAATTAGAGGTATCACATGAGGGAAAGATGTGGTCTTTGATATCAAACAAACAAGTTATTACTTCCAGATTATGGTGGTAAAATATAACAAAGAGTAAATGAATTTCCTCGAATCCTAATTTTATTCAAAAATAGTTTACTAAAATGACTGTATTGCTTTATTTCATATTTGATTTTCTGAAAAAGTCCGTAATAAAATGAAACAGCTAATTTTCTGACTTCACATAGTATTACCACTTGAACTAGTGTCAGGTGTACATTTTTAATTACATAGATTTGCATTAGTCACATGTTAAGCAACAACTTGTAAAATCTAAATAAGGACTAAGCAGAAATAGTATCTTAACTAAATTCCTGAAAAAACACCCGATGTTTAACCAACCTTGGTTATTTGCATAAAAAGGCTATGACTGAACTGCAAAGTATTCATTTTCCATTCTATTTCCACTATATATTTATCATATCAAGAGAGAAACCCCTTATTTTCTCCATAAACTACATGCTTGGAGAAAATACAATATGTACATGTACTTCCCTGATTATGACATTTTACTAGAGCACCAGTACTTTACAAAAAGTAGCATAAGCCAGAAGACTCATCTCATTAAGCCAATTCACTTTTTCTTTACAACATAAATGAAGATATTTAATCTGTATTTATGCAGACTAAATCATGTTTGGAGACTGGAGGTTCAAAGAACTGAAACTGCTAATGCTGTTTAGATTTGCAAGCCAGCACTAGTATTAGAAAATGAAAAAGCCTAATCAGATTCTGAAAACTGATTATCATTTTGGACTTTTGTAGGAGTACATGCAATGCAATTTGTTCAAAATATTTTTTCTACCAAAAAAAACCCCAAAAAACCCCTCCGATAAAACAAACAACAACAAAAAACAACAACAACAAAAAAACAAAAAACAAAAAACAAAAACAAAAAAAACCCACCATAAAAAACCCAGAGAAGTACAATACTAAGTAAGCCCAATTAGTGCATAAAGTAAGCCCTATATAGCAGAAAATTTCAAATTAGAAGATAACCTCTGTGTCCATACTAAAACATGCACTGCAGAATGCTTTAGTAACACTGGAAATCAAGAATTTTTCCAAGGGATGCTCAAGATCGTCTTTAGATTGTCTCCTTTTTAGAAGAATACTAAATAAAAAAATGCACATAGTTCTTGACAGTAAGCTTCATATGAAACACCTGTTGCTCACTTAAAAGTTGGAGAGGGCTGTATTCCTCTCTCCTTCAAACTGGAAACCCTCTATACTTTGACTTCCAAGTGATAAACTTCCTGATATCGTAGAAACTCTCTTGTATTTCTGAATCTTAATTACCTACAGGTGAATCTAGATCACAATTACAAAAGCAGTGAAGGAGGAATAGTCAGATGGCTTCTTCTGGGTCTTCCTTGCCAAAGGGAATAAGGAGAGATGACAAAATATTCCTGTATTGATTAACCTCTGCCCATTTATAAACCTCATGGGATACCAAGTTTATGAGTGCATTTGCTGTGTGCATCAGTGAGCACTGGAGCTGTTCTGTTCTTTTAATTACCTATGGTCAGCTCATTAAAATAGGACAGAATGAACTGAAGAAATCCCCTCTGTCCATCTCATCAGCAGAATTCCACAAGTGAAGGGCCTTGGAAAGGCTTTGAAAGAGATGGGGTACAAAATGAAAAAGAGGGATATGCAATGATTGCACAAATTAAAGAATTCAAGCTGCAAGCAGAAAAGCATCTCTGTAGAATTCCAGTAATAGATCAAACATATATTTACACTGAAGGTCATCTCTTAATCTTTCAATGAAAGAAAAAAAAGACAGAAAGAATACGAGCCAGTTCCACTGCTGAATTGATCGAGGATGACAAGGGATTTATGAGGTTGGTTGTGGAACACTTGGTGGCACCTTGACAGTTGTCACATGCATTTCTCAGTGGTACCTCCCATCTAGTCCAAACTCTAGAGAAGTGTCCTCACTTCCACTATGAATTTGGAGATCTCACAACAAACATTATCCAATTAGAGTCTCAGCATAGAGATTACAGCAACTTCTTAGCCTTCAAAGGAACAGCCTTGGAAGTATTTTTCAACATTTCAAGAAGGCATGAGAGAAACAACTCAAAAACCAATTCCCTAAATGACACTGAGAGGAGGAAGGATAAACTCAGTATGCATCAAGTTTAAAAAAAGGTGACAGATAAATTAATGTCCTGGCTCAGCTAGAATTCTCAAATCACCTTAGGAGAGCTGTAAATAACTTCTACAGTGCACTTTATCCAGAAAGAACTTGGTATACAGGAAAATAACCTGAAAGTTTGACTTTTTCAAGCTGTTTATGGAAGTAGCTGTCATCAAAAAGGGCATTTTCACTGACACAGTTAACCATAACTAGACTGCAACTGTAAGCAAATCAGTAGCAGTCAGATTACCAGAGATACCAGGCTCAGATTCTGTCCTGCACAGGATTGCAGCTCTTTCACTGGTAGAAGTGCTGTGAGTGACAGTTCAAAAATCTGAAGACAATCTTTTATTACAAAACCAAAGATATCTCACTAGCACCAGTGATGGCTCTTTAACCAAACCATGAAGTGAACTAGAAAGGTAGAAGATGTCTCTCACGATGAGGCAGAGTTACAGGACAGCAGGCCCTATTAAGACAAGAGAAATCCCCACTATTTCTATTTTAATGAAACCATTATTCAGGACCTGTCTCACAGGGGAAGATATAAAGTGATTAAAGCAATCTAGCACTCAGGCCATGGGGCAGAGCACAGAGGAAATCCAGGTTAGAAATCTATCTCAGAAAATCTTTTTTTTGTGTCAGTGGAAGGAGCCAGATGGAGGAATCCAGCTCATCAAACTTCTTGTGCTCCCATGATATGGTTATATTACTGAGACATCTCTTTTTTTCCCCTGTTGGTCTCCTGGCTCTTTTGATATGGCTGCTTGTATTATTTGAAACCTGTCACAGTGTCTATCATGATAAAACTTTGACAGAAAGGTACAGAACCCTAAGTGCTGAACTCCCTGGGCAAAGAGTTGCAAAGGAATTAATCTCTTCAGCTTCAAAATCCACTTCCAGAAAACTGGCTGCTAATTACTCTGAAGAGGTAATTTATTTTAACATGTCCCATAGCCTGATATTAAAAATAACTGAAATTTCACATTTCTCTCACACAAGTAGTTCAGGAAAACTGAAATCCTGGCAGATACTTGACTCTAACAGGCTCAGGCTCCAAATGTGAGGGACAAGGAACAAAAATAAACATATGTTTCGATGGGCAAGAGGTATGTATGCACAGCATGAATGCATATGTGACTATTCTTTTTTTTAATCTAAGTCTCTGAAATATGTATGAACTCATGTTCAGATGTATGCATTTCAGAAGTATCGAGAATTATACTTCTGGACAAAGGCAAAGAATGGAATATTCTACCAGGTGACAAAGTTTTTAGAGCCTGTTTTAGTGAGGAAGACAGAAAGAAAGAAACTGTGCTAGAAGGTTGAGATTTGCTGATATTATATTTTATTACCTTGGGAATGACCATGCTAAAATCTTCATTGACCTTTCTGAGGAAGCATGGATGCCTCCAGAAAACTGAATGGAATCAGAAGACTGCTGTCAGCATTGCACTCATCCCAGCTGACTCTCCGTTACTGCACTTTGCAGTAAAAATATGAAACCCCTAAAGGGGCTCTTCCTATGTGACACTGACTCAACTTTGGAAGCAGAACCCAAGTTCTAACATGCTTGCAGTCCCAAAATGTGCTCTGTAATACCTGTCTCATAATGACAACAAGGCACAGCTCCAAGAGATTTAGGAAAAGAAAGGGAAGCATAACAAACAGATTAGCCACACCTGTGCATATTTTGGGTTATCTGCAGCAGAGTACAGCAGTACAGGTGACATTTACTCACAAATCTGAAACTGCAAATAAACGACTCTGAAACAAAGAACAGCTAAATCTAAATGCTAAAGATAAGCAAACACATTAAACAAGTTAATCTTTCTAATTTCATATTACTGCTGCTCAGTGCAACCATTTATACTTTTTATAGATTTAATTTAGATCATATTCTTGAATCCACAATGAAAGCAAAATAGAAAATATTAGATTCTACTTGTTAATGAAATATTTTTAATTTCATTTCCTAGAGTAAAATGAAAACACACTTACAGAATGCAATAATAAATGTTAAAATGATTGATGAATGTCCCTATAAATTGCATCTATAGAAGCTACAATTATATCGAGGAATACTTCTAAGGATTGTTTATTGAGTTTCTCTGATTTAACAGGCAAGTTGTATCAACTGCTTTTCAATATGTTCTCTATATGCAAGCAGCTCTTAAATTTACTGCACTTTCAACTAGTGAATCAACTGTATCTCCCTACAGAAATGAGACAAAGGCTGCTTCTGGCATTTATTCAGCCTGCTTTTTTTTCCTTCCTCTTAAATGAAAATCAATAATCAGGCTCTATATTATTAACAAAGATTCATTTGCTAGATTATTGCCAAACACATACCATTAATCCTGCCTTTGTCCTTAATATCTCAGTAAATAAAGTAGCAATATTAAACCCATTTTGATTCTGAAGACGTAAAATTCTGCAAATAATTTCCAGAAATTACCGTTACACAAAAAATTCCACTACACTAATGAAGAAAAAGAAAATCTAAGAAACTTCCAAGGCATCATTGGTTAAGTCCTTCAAGACTTCTGTATACTAGTCAGTATCCTTGCTTTAATATTGCATTTTAGTTCAGATTAAAAAAAAAAAAAATAAAGTGAAGATAGCAGTTTCTAATACCTGACAGGATTCTCTCTTGATTAGAAATTCCCTCTTCTCTCCCATTAGAGACAGGAGAGAAGGAAAATGAGAAATGATCATCAGCCATTTGATTTAGCCATCAAAAATTCTGTACAGATATGTGTGGAGTGCTGTATTCTGTTTCCTTTGAAGTTTATCTGAATTTCCTTCCTTCTACTCAGGCCTAATCCCAACTAGATTTTCCTTCCATCCATTTATTCCACCCATTTTTTCTCCTGATGTCAGCATCCACCTCTTCCTCCACTCCTGAACTACGTTTAGATTGCTGTTCAACTGCTGGTTCGTCCCCACCTTTCTCGTGTTAGTGTAATAGCCAAAGCTCCTGCTGCCACTGATGTCCCTTTTCACTCTCAACCTAAGCCTGAGCTTTAGCTTTAGTTTTCCTGTCAGCATCACTGAATATTCAGGCCATGTTTTAATAGTCCTCTTTTGTAGCCTTTTCATTATGTTTTCTTTTTGTGACCAGTACTGCTGGAGCAATACAAATAAATTTCTACAACAGCAGCTTCTCCTAACTGTCACCCAGTTTCTCCTCATAGATCTGAATTGCAACAGCTCACAAAATAATCAGGGAATTTTTTTGCCTGCAAAATATATCCATGTCAAGAACTCCCCTATAACTATGTATTTCAGGGCCATGTATCTCATGTACTCTGGGGCAATCTAGAAAGACACCTAAGTTCTGTTTCCCATTGTTTTCCTCTAGATAGTATATAATGGTACTCTATGTTTCTAAGTAAGAAATGAAGACTCAGATAAAACATACACAGATACTTATGTGAAACTTGTATGCTAAATGTTTTCAAAGGAAGTCTATTCCAAAATGGTTTTGGCACAATAACAAATCACAAAGTAAATGATCTGTCTGTTCCCATAGATAGTCATTATATTCCCAGGACATGGTGAGAAATACCAGTTTTCCTCTATATTATGTCATTTTCTGCTCATTAAAAAAAGGAAAATTCACAACATTTTTCAAAATTTCCAAAGCACTGTACAAAAGACAATTTGTTCACAGTGAGGGGCCCAGGACTGGATACAGAATTCGAGGTGTGGCCTCACCAGTGCCAAGTACAGGGGGATGATCACTGCCCTGGTCCTGCTGGCCATACTGTTGCTTATAAAAAATATAGATATTTTTATATTAGTAGTTTGTATATGCATATTCTGATACAAATCTATTAGTACTGAATATTAAGAAGGATATTTTTAACAGTTTTTCCAGTCTTTTAACTTGTCTTAGTGAATTCACTCGTACACAGACCTATGAAGTCGTGCAGTTGATAACAAACAACAGTAAAATAATGCAGTGTTTATGTTTTTCTGATGATAAACTCAAAGCATTAAAACAGGGTAGAGATCTGTTCCTAAGACTGAATCAGCAAATAACTGTTACCACGACATTCACTATTTTTCATTGGGATCCTCTTCCCACATGTTTTATGTGTTTTGAGGTTCTATGTTGTGAATGACTCATTCAAGTGTGGTAAGAAGATTTCCACAATCCCTTTTCTCATTTTACATTTAGGTCTGTACCACATGTCTAGAACTGCAGGGTATTTCCCCCTTCCTAACCCAAAATATCTCTATTTAATTTCTTAGCTTTAAAAGCTGATACCATAACTAGAATTTGTTATGAATAAGTGCCTTACTGACAGATTGTAAGTGTCTGAAGTAGTATTCAGGATTTTGGATTAATTAAGTACAGAAGATTATTTCATCAGCCTGACACTGTGCACATTAGTCCCACATCACCCTCTGAGAAACAAATTAACTTCATGGACAAGTACCTCTCCACTTTTTTGCTGCAGTACTTCAAGATATTTGAGTTTATTGCAAACTCCCAAGAGATACAACTGAGTAACAAAAGTGGAGAAATTGGAAAGCCTTGTTTGTTGCTTGCTCATGAACTTATCAAACTTTACTTTTCAGGATTACCACTGATCTTATCAGGGTTTTTAACACAGCAGTATCAGGCCTTTGATATGTGAAGGAGCAACAACTCCAAGAGTAATGGTTGACTCCTGCAATGCCACTCTTCTTTTATTCATGCCAGGAACAAGCTAAAGCAGCTTCTCACATCTTCTCTGGTTACAAAAAAACCAACTCAGCAACTCTATAGAGAAAGAAACTAGGAATTCTTCACAAATATAAAAAAGCTAAATTTAAATATAAAAAATAAAATTTAAGACTTGCACATTTATCGCTTCTCTCATGGCCAGGTTTTCCTTGTGTAGTGAAATGCTTTGTGTGTTAATACATAACTGCTGAGCATTACAGGGGCTATGAAGCTATAAATATTTCAAGCAATGGATGCAATCCAGACCAGGTTAGGAACAAGTCCCATTTCGAAAGAACTGATTTTACGACAAAGCCAGATTTGGCAAGAACTCTGTTTTTTCAGTCTCTTCAATATGCTATAGTACACAATCTGTGCAGAGCCATCACTGAATCTGACATAAAGGAAAAAAGTTTTAAAACCTGATGTCCTTTATTGACAGCAGGAGCTCAATAAAAGATGTTTCAATTCATTGACTACACTATAAAGAGGGTTTGTACACAGGTATTAAGTGTACACAGGTGTTTAGATGTGTCTTTACATGTATTTTAATATCTGCCTACATATACATAGATATTTAGAATATTTGCTTTCTACTTGAAAATTTCATCAGTTTCCCCAGCATTCAACAACATCCAGAACTGTCTCCCACGTCGGCAAGAACATTTTGCTTTGTGTAAAAAATAAAATCTTACTTTCAGAATAATGACTTATGATACCTGTAGGAATTTTTTTCTTTCTCCCCCAAATAACAGCAATGTAGAAAACTGAGCCACTCCATCCATGGATAAATTCTGGATTCACTGCAATCCTATTCTTTAATTCTATTTTGAATGCTGCCAGAACCATTGTTCTGGAATTTGACTTAGGTATGCTCTTTATGAACAGCCTCAGAGGAATGACCACGCCAATGAACAGTAGTTTCTGTCACAGGAATGAGTTATAATATTATGTAACTTCAGATTTTGACCCTCATTTCTCAGTAATTAATTGTTGTTGATGGCATCCTAGCATCACAAGAACAAAACATGCTACTATTTTGGAAGAACAAGAACTAAAACTGCTAAGTAAACAGAGGAGCCTTAATAGTTCTTTAACAGTTTAATTAGTGAAATTGTAGCCTTTTTGTCTGAATTTCTGTAATCATGCTGGAATAAATATTTGTTTTCTCTGTTCAACAATTGTTTTTTATTCCACTCATATGAATTAGGGAACACACAGGGAACAGTGCATTACACACAGGAATAATAACCACAATTACACAGCCATTTCTCTTAGAGGATTTTGTACAAACATCACATACTGAGATTTTTTTGACCCTTAATTAAAAGATAAATATTCTGTGGGCAATACAGGCACAAACTGAAAAACTCCTTTTAACAGCAACATGTGCCACGTACACTGAAGAAGCTACTCCTGAGATATAGAAGTCAGGAAGCTACATATTGCAGGGCTTCAGAGCCCTGGTGAAACAGGAATATTTTCTAGAGTTAGGTCCACTGGTGAACTTCAGCCCAAAGAGAGCATGTGTTGGTTTTAAAATGTGGGACTAAAGAACAATTAGTTGCTCATTATTCTTTAGCACTTAATTTATCTCAACTCAGTTATTCTGATTGTTTTTTTAAGATTTGCTTTTATTTCTTGATTATATCTGAATATAATTCTGAGCATTATTCCAAGTATTCTATCTGTCACTCCTGCCTGGTTGTTATCTTTTCAAGTACATTTCCTTCTACAGCTTTTTGTTTACTATTAATTCACTCTCTCACTTCCCTGTTTTGAACATTGCATTACAATGTTTCACTGACCACATTTTCACTTTGAAGCAACTTTTCCCTCTCACCTTCACACCTTTAACATAGAAAAGTGAAAGAAAGGGAATGAGAATAAAAGACCATTGCTGCTGCTGCGGTCTAAGTTTTTGGTTACACTGTACTGATACAGTGCTGTTCCTGTGCATAATGTGGCATCTTCCAGGGTTATGTCAGAAACAATTTCACAGCATTTACAACTACGATTCTCATAAACTGTTAAATGAGTTCTCATACACATAGAACATGAGCAATGCTCCCTCAGAAAATGAAGATATACCACTGCACGCACACACACAATACCAGAGACCTACAATTAGCAGTCATTACAGCTAACCTGATTTTCCCCTGAAACAACAACGTGAACTGAAGCAGGCATTGAGCCTGTCAAACAAGTAGAGAGTCTTAGCCCTGCCAATCACCATAAACATGAGCTGGCTTAACCTGTTTTCACTAACTCCTGGCTCTCTGATCACTGCTTCATAGATTCCTGATGTAGGTCAAGAGCTGTCACCCCAACTCTACTCACAAGAATGTCCCCCTCTAATTCTTCATATAGGAAATATAAAAGAAACACATTGGTAGTGCTGGACTGAGAAAAAAATGGGAGAATTTGAGTGAATGGAATATGTAGATGCCTGGTGATGTTTAAGAATTCAAAGCAATGTGTCAGGGTTTGAAAATCACTATTCTAGTGATTTTGTCTCAAGTGAGAGACAAAGAACATATGTCAGGCATAACATAAAATGTCTACAGCTCCCTGCCCCATGTGGGAAAGCTATTTGTGAGAAAAAGCTAGGGATGAATGATGTTTCACATATATATATATATATATATATGACTTTTCAGATATTAATCCTCAACCTGTGTCAGATTTTAATATTTCTCTAGCATGGACATGGCATATTCAGTTGATTAAAATATTTATTCCTGCTGTATAGTTGGTGTATTTAATTCTCCTGTTCATTTTTTTTTTCTTTTATATCTTGCATGCTGATTCCATATTTTCTAGTTACAGAAACACTTTTTTGATGAAGTATAAATCAAGTAGTCTAAGCACAAGATGGATAATTTCAAAACAGCCTTTTCAGTGCTCTCGGTAAATATCCATTATAACATAAATTTTACTCATTTTTATTAGTTTTCAGACCACAGAATACATATCTATGTTCACAGGTAAATTTTCAGAAATGCAATACCTTAAATAGATCATGTTCTGTTTATAAATGTTTTATAATATAATAAACAGATCTATTATATATATATAATATAATAAACAGTATCTATTATATATCTGTATCTGTCAGACAGCAAATTCTATTTCATAAACAACTTTTGCTTTATTTTCTTTTTTGTTTGTTTTTTTTTTTAAAAACGAAATTCTGATGGATGATAATAGCAAACTAACATCATTTTAACCTTCTGTTTAAATGAAAGTTCTGCTGAAAAAACAGGCTACAAACAGCAAGTGAACTACCAAACCAGCCTCATTACCAGAAGTAACAGAACATCTTTTGGTTTCCTGGTTGCTTGGCTCATTATTTAATCTATTCATTATAACTCATTTCTTGTATACAGAGAAGAGGAAAATTGAGAAGCTCAATCCAGTTGTGCTCAATTAG
The DNA here is from genome assembly GCA_013399875.1 of Gymnorhina tibicen. Lineage (NCBI taxonomy): Eukaryota > Metazoa > Chordata > Aves > Passeriformes > Artamidae > Gymnorhina > Gymnorhina tibicen. The sequence goes on along the minus strand of VXAZ01001997.1, from coordinate 702,522 downwards.
CTTACAGATTAACCACATGAAAGGCTAAATTGGAGGCAAAAAAGATTATGTTGCTGTGCCTTACTGTGCTTTGTCTGCCACAGTTCAAACAGCACCAGCTCTACATATCCACCCGTTTTACATCCTCTGTGTTCGCAGCAAACAAAAGACGGTAAATTGTGTCACGCATCAACTGATATTAAAAACGAAGAAAGGAACAGCAAGTGTCTTACATAACTTTGAACAAAGCATTCCAAAATGCTACTAAGCTTAACGGCCTCTCAGGATCAAATTGTCGGTGTGATGGGAAAACACACTCGCTTTTAGTACAAGAACAAGATTATTTATGTCACACCAGCCTTCTGGTGCATTTCTATGCCTACTAAGAAGCTGTGCTTTTTTACACCTGTTCTGGAAGTGGTTCCTAATTAAACCATGTACACAAAGAGAAGCACATCTCTATTTTGCTGTGCATACAATAAGCACATATGATTAAACACCTGAGAGCAGATTTATACATGCAAAGTGTTGGAATGAGAATAGTGAACTTGATGTTGTCATTATCTACATAGTAAATATAGGGATGATGTGTAATTCAATCTCTAAAAAAAATGAAAGGTGGTTAAAATACACGATGTCACAATTTAGAATGCATTTTAGAGCACTCTAAAACAGTTTTCATCAACTCACTTTGAAGATATTTTCAACAGAAGTTTAAGAACAGTATTATTATCACAGCAAAATATTTAAACATCACAGATGAGAAATACCTATTTTAAGGATTATTCTACAGTTGAAATTCAGAAAATGGCATTTAGGCTGGTGATTTACTATGAAAATTATAGTGGGTCAAACATTATATTTCTATATTTAACTAGTGCATCATATTTATTGAAATCTTTCCCCTCCTCATCCCCCCAAATTAGCTTTTTCAGAATACTAATACAGTATAGTAAAAGGGCACTAGAAAATGCAATAGTTTCATAAAAAATATATAGTACTCACTAGCTTTTTTCTCTTTGGGATCAACTCATTAAAATCACAGTTAGAATTTAAACAATCACAAGTGACTATTTTCATTTTTTGCTTCTTTCAATCTGAAGTTTTTCTTGCTTTCTAGATCCTATACTGAAACAGCTCAGGAAAAGAAACATGGCAGTCAACAGGAATTTTGGTTGAGTAAGGACACTGGGTCTTCACCGAAAGTTCAAACAGGCCAACTTCCTACAGCTGCAGGTGCTCAAACCAGAGCTATTTCAAATAACTATAAACATCTACAGCATTTAGTGATTATGATAGGGAAAGCTTTTCTTACAACCAAAGTGCAAAAAAAAAATCTAATTATTTTCCATATTAACCTTCAAATTTTGTATAAATCTCAAGAAATAATATTTTGATTTTAAATACAGAATTTTAAGATGATGTGGAGTAGAAGAAAAAGACTTAGACGCTTTTTTATATGAACATGCAGATTGTTAAGCAGTAGCTCTTTCTCAGTGAGGCATTTTTACAGGAAGTGGCAGAAAGCACAAAGAGAATTTTTTTATTTTTTTGACGACTTTCCCTTGGGCTGTATTTTCAAAAGAAGTTAGCATATTGCCTTTAAAATGAGGAAGGAATAACCAATCCACTTGAATAATTTGGTCTACATGAGTTATCCAAAAGCTTCATTAGACAAGGAGCCCATAAAGGCTGTCCTATTTTTTAAAAATGGAACAATGTCTTTCTAGATGAATTTTGTTCCAAATATCTCTTTTTCTACTGCTTTCTTGCTCTCCTCTCCTCTTCCAAATGAATGATTTCTCCCTCCTACTAAAACAAAATGAATGTCTCATATCTGGTGTCACCAAAGTATAAAAATTGCATGAAATGCTGCAATACACAGTAGACTCTATATTGCCTGAAATACAATACAAATAATGAAAAATAACCAAGTGTGATGAAAAGAAACTAAAAAGATGGGTAAGGAATTGATATTTTTGCAGTAGCACGGAGACTATTAAGTCAAACTCCTCCAGAGACAAATTCATACTCCTCTCTCCACTTTGCAAGACAGACTTTAGAAAGACTAAATGAAACAGCATAGCTAATGAGGAAATAAAGATTATTTTTAAAAGATGAAGCTGCCTCCAGATAGAAATAATCAAAATACTTGCAAGGTCAAAAGTAACAATAGACCAAGAGCAATTAGAAAAAAAAATTAAAAAAAAAAAAAACAAAGAGTTTGTCTCAAATCAGAGCACCAGCGAAAGGATTTATGAACAAATCAACAGAGTGAGCAAGAAGGAAGCACCTAAAATGAGGACTACGCAGGAAAGGTCAGAAGAGGTTCAGGATGAAACAGCTCAACTAAGAACTGCTACTCATAACCTCTTTCCCAAAATGCCTCTTTCTTGATACCCACAGCCTGAAAAGTAGCAAACATTAAACACATCTTAAAAATTGGGTTCCAGGAACACAAGGAAACCATAAAATTGTGACGCATAACTTCTGTATTGGCCATATTAATGGACTGTTCAAAAAAAATTGAATTAATAAAATTGTAAATGTTTGCTTTTACTTTTTAGCAGCCTGGGCAGTGCTGTGCTTTGCACTTGTGGATAACTCACTAGTGCTTTGGCAGTTGCTGAGAAATGCCCACACAGCCTCAGGGCTCTCCCTCTGTCCCTCAGCAGGCTGGTTGGAGGTGGACAAAGGATTGGGAGGCGACACAGTAGGGACAGTGGACCTCAACTGATCACAGAAATATTCCATAGCCCACAGTGTCATGCTCAGCATGACAAGCTCAAGGCCAGAAAGAGGAAGGAGGGTTGTTGGCATCTCTCTTCCCAAGTAACCATAACGTGTGCTGATGCCCTGCTTCCCTAGAAGGGGAAGCACCTGCCTGTTGGTGGGGAGCAGGGAATGAATGTCTTACTTTGCTGTGCTTGCATAGCAAGCTTTTGCTTCACTTCCTAAACTCTTTTTTATCACAATTCATGAGCTTTCTCCTTTTTGCCCTTCCAATTCCCTCCCTCACTCTGATGGGTAGGATAAGCATCTCTGTGGGTCAAAGCTGTTTCTGGGGTTAAACCACATTACCATCATAAATATGAAATATATATGTAGTAAAAATACTCAAAGGGATGTGACATATTTATATTTATACAAACAGAAGATAAAGTCCTAATATCAAAAAAGCCCTCAGAAGAAGCTCGGAACAGGGATTAAAAAAAAATCATTTAAAAGCATGCAAGTTTCCAGTTACATTTACTGTTTCCCAACTTAGGCACTATCCTTGCATCATTACAATCAATTGAAGCTTTATTACTTGATTCCCGCAATGTGAGAGCTAGCAAAAAGCCCTGCAATCAGAAAAATGAAGGTTAACAGGACCTTCAGAAAACTGCTTAATGCAATTCCTTAATTGCTCAATATTCAACTGAATTTCAGATGTAGTTTCCAAGAGTAGCAATCCATAATATTTCTCTTTTTTTTCCTGACAAAAGCCAGCAAGTAACAGGTTTCAGTCTACGCCAGTTTGAAAGAGAAAATTATTTATACAGATAAAAAGGAGAAGAAAGGAGAAAGAAAAATATTAGTTAAGGAAGTAATTAGGCAAGTCAGTGACTACACCTAGATTTTATTTTCTTGAAATAGGCTCCGGTATGCTTTAAATTAATTCTATAATGATACCTCATGATCAGGCATTAATCCAATAATACAAGGACATGATGACATTCTAATGACATAAATTCATGACAGAACATCATAAACAAATTAGAAAGTAAATATTTCATTGCATTCAAAAAGACAACCCAAAATTTCAGTCAGAGATGTGACCCAACAAGGATTTTTTTTTTTTTAAGTTGAAATTCTTTTAATTGCACAAATTACCAGATTTTTCATCACTATATGAAAGTTTGGAAAGCATGCGTCTATGCCCACTTCTCATTTCAACTCTGTCGTGTCTACTAGTTTTATAATTTAAAAAATGGAAGAACTTTTCTTCTGCAATGCAAACATCTACATGGCAAAGTCCTTACCTACCGCTGGTTCACAAGTTTTACAGGTGTGAATAATTAATTGCAAAATTCTGGAAATCATTAATGTTTCAAAGTTGAGAACTTTTGAAACACAGTTGCATAAAACAATAGAATGTGATTTCATCTGAAATCCATACACAAGTCACACAAAACAATCCTTGGGTCCTTTGTCCTAAAATTACAAGATCCTTATACTTGAACTCGGAGAACTAGAAGATTTACTTTGATCTTCCATTCAGATAGCTAGACTCATTAGATCACAATTTCTCTTCCATTTTCTTTCCTTTAATGTGTTAATGAATTAATTAAAGCCACAAATACTGTTATTATAAAGCATTTTAATTGTTCTATATATTTTCTAGAGACTGTAAGTTTTACTGGTTTTTACACTATATGTTTGGATTATTTTATTTCCCTTTCCAAGGAAAAGTGTGGAATTGGATCACGGGAGTTATACAGCACATTTGCTAAGTAAATATTTTCTGAAAAGGTATTTCAATTTCTTAGCTTCTTACTGTAAATCATATTTGTACATATATCAGAATAATTTACATTCTAAGCTTCTAGATCCTTCTCTCTCTTGTTGATACCACATCTGTTGCCCACTGATTTTCATTCTACTGCCAGCTCCCATGTCCTTCACTTTTCATTTTAAATGGCAACTAATACCAAACTCATCTATTTTTAATTTTTATAATGATATTCTCCTTGAGTCGCAGATTGTGTGGCTTTGGGTGTTTTACTGGCTTGTATAATGTGTGATAGTGACATTCACAACCATAAACGTCCTGTTCAGACAAGAAATCCACATGATTTCATGATTTTAAAGCCTCAAAGTGATAGGCTGATCATTTATTTTTCTCAGTCTGAGTGCTGAGGGGTTGGAAGTGCTGAGTCTCAGTGTCGAGACTATTTCATGTACAATTACCAGTTATGCATGAACATGATTTTTCATTTTCCCTGCAAAAGCAAACAAGAGCAAACAGCAGTACAATGTGATAACCTGTAAGAATATGAAGGACAGGAGAAGAAAAAAACCACTACTTTACTGGAAACTGCTGAAAATATAGCTTATTCTTAGTATTACAGATTAATATAAGCTTGAACAGCTTCAAATGGAAACCAAAGGAGTTGACCAAGATATGGAAGAAACCCCACACTATGGTACAGTCAGAATATCTTGAAAAGGTCTCTGATTGTGAGAGGGATATAACATCCGAGGTACTACCACTCCTTCAGTTCTGTGATGGCTATTCTCTTGGCCCACCAACCAACAAAAATGGGCTGCTTAGTTGGTTTCTTGTTTGCTTGGTTTTTTTTAGACAAAAGGTTCTATGTTCTTTTAAACTGTGAAATTATGTTCACAATATTGTTTCAACTATTTAGTCATCTGCTACTTTGAATAGATGAAATTAGAAGGCCATTATATATTTTAGAATAATATTCACATATGCATGGATTTAATTACTGCTTAGTATTCTTGATCTAAAATATTTCTAACACTTAAATTGTGACTTCTTTTAGTCCTGGTTATGGTTTACAAAACTTCATGCAAGCATATTTCCTCTTCACAGGTTATAACAGAGCAGATATCATAGTTCATATTTCCAAAGGCCTGATATAAAGTCACAAAAGTTCCCACTGCCACAGGTACTGAACACAAGATTTCACTTTTTCATCTAATTCTTGGTGGTGGTTGGCCCAACCACCATGATAGGTAATTAATCCAAGACAGTGCCTTCACTAGAAAAACAAACCCAAACCCACACATGTTAAAGCCCTAAATGTACACGAAGCTGTCATTATTATGTTCCTCTAGTGTTGTCATTTTAAAGCTTTTTTTTCAGTGATTCCTGAAGAACATGTAAAACTTCTCTGACTTAAAACAGTCTCACAAACTAAAAGATAGATTTAAAGCTCTAGCTGAAATCTGAAGTTGACAGCTTTGCTCCTCTGGGTAATGAAAGTCCTGATAGCAAGATTACCAGGAGACTGTACACTAAGCAGACTTCATGGGCTTGGATCAAGACCAGAAAACTGGAGTGTCCTAAAAACCCTTTTCCTTTGTTTCCATATCGAGGTATACATCTCTGGGCTTGATTCTCCTAAAAATATATACACCAGAGCACATGTGTAGTGTGTCTGCATGCACATGAACTAGAAATAATGGAAAACAAAGAAACAAAACATCTCATCATGCTTCTCTAGGGAGACAACATGAAAACAAACATGATAAATGATACTTATAACACTTAATAGTGGTACCTTTCTGCAAGGCTGCCAGATTACATAGTATGAATGTATAGCAAGAATTAGCAAAATATAATAAATGAGAATATAAGATTACTGATGAAACTTGTGTGACAGAAAGTCATTCAGTCACAAGAAACATATGGCATTTGGAGACATCAAAAAGGTTTTGTCAGAAATTTAGAAAATATCACTGCTTATTTATAGTTATAAACTTCGCCACAAAGGGCTCATTCTTTCTTTTTGTCAAAGAGAAAATGGACCTCATTTTTCCTGAGGATGGTTATTCTGAGTACACTTCCAAATTCTCTCCAAGCTCTTTAAAAGCAAACATTACGTGGCTGAAATGTTAGAGACAGTCAGTTAGAGATATTTTTGCCTGGTTTTGAACATTATTCAGAGTTCCAGTTCACCATACTTTTTTTGAATATTAAGGTCAGGAAATTTCACCTGATCCATTCAGATATGTAGTTCACTAATCTGAGAAGCACTATCCCCATGTGTGTTTTAGTCAGTTTTAGATATTCAGTATCATCAACAAAGAAATTCAGAATTTCTCTCCTTCCCTGTAAAATATATTACTTTCAGAAATGAAGTATTTTTA
>VXAZ01001997.1:605141-695646 GCA_013399875.1 Gymnorhina tibicen | reverse complement strand
TCAGAAATGAAGTATTTTTATTGAGATTAAAATAAGAGATCAGCATAAGAAGTATTTTTGCCTAATTTCATCATCTCATCTGCTTAGCTTCATAATCTCAAATTTAAGACTAAAAGTGCTCCATTTTATGATGGTTTATAGCCCCTGATAAACTAGAGAAGTTTCCACAAAACTGTCTTTTAATGCAAGAATTCAGAAACAACTTATTTTGAAACTTGTCATGGCACATGAACTCACAGTGGATTTTACCCAGTAGTATTTTATTTAACAAAAAACCAAACACAAAACCACATAACTAGAACACTAGCCACCTGATTCTTGCATACATTATGTAGCACTGATCAATACTACTTTCGCTATAAAACTGGAAAAAAAATCTCTCCCCATTTCCTTTTCCCAATTTTTTCCATAGCATTCTGCCTTTGACTTTGAATGTCATGTTTTCAGCTCAGAAAATTCAATTGTACTCTAGTTCACTCAAGTGGAAGTTGAAAATACAACTAGGGCTATGTGAAACAGCTACTTTGTATTTCCTGGCAATTTGCAAGTATGGGGTTTATAACTGTGGAAAATGGGCAGGATTAACCTTAAAACTTAACTTTAACAGCAATGTTTTTAAGTGATTGTAGGGATTGCTGTCACATTAACAAATAATCTACAGGCCTTACTATTCCTTTTTTATTATTATCTTAATGTGGTGCCACTACTACTTTATTATCTTTATATGGAAAGCTACTATTGTATAATTCTACTGTAATGCAAGGTCATGGTGAACAGCTCTAGTTCTCATCATCTCAGCATCTGAATCACAATGAAAAAACCACGCCACCCCTACTTAAAGACAAACAGATCCATGATGCAGACCTCCCCATTTCTGGATTATATTATCATAACCGATGCTCCGTGGATGACATCTATGTAATGACACCGGGAAGAAAACACGCAGCATTTAAAAAAGGCTTTAAAAGTAAATTTCTTAATCAGGAGGACAAAAAGTTTACTTGAGGTCGACATCAGCTCTACTAAAAGAAAGAACAAATGTTGGAACTGAATGCCAAAAATCCCACTCTACTGATCGTAGTTAGGGAAGGTTTTGCTTCAAAGACAGTGTTTCTTTAAAAATTCAACTTCTCAACCAGTCTCCTCAAAGTAGAAGAGTCACTTATCAATCATCATTATAATGCCTGCCAGTCAGTCATTGCACATCCTTGTAAAGCTGATACTTCCAAAGCTTCAACATACACAGTTTAACAAGTCAGAGTACTTAAAAATCTATTCCCTTCATTCTGAATGCAAAACCTTTTTTTTATGCAGTTTCAGTAGAACTTCACTTTAGCCATTATAAAATATCAGGTACTAGTGATCTATGTAGAAAAGCAGTAATTCATTAACTTCCTCTCCTCAGTAAATAGTTCATGTCAGTATTTCTCTCTGGTCTTGTCACCTGAGCTAGTAACGAATAGCTTAAGGAAGCCTGTGGCACTACAAACCAGTTTGTAATGGGGAAAGAGCGCTTATCCGGTGATTAAGATCTCAAAGTAAGTGAAAACTTGTTTGAATATGAATCATGTGGATATTGGGTATTCTTAAAAAAAAAAAATCACAAGAAACTACACTTATTTGAAAGTTCACTAATAACTCCATGTTCTATACACAAATAATAAACATGTTCTATACACAAATAATAAACATGTATCCTCAAAATACTTAAGAGATAACTGTCCTCTAAAGATGCATATAATTACACATTTAAAAAATAATATAAGAATTTTCTTAACTCACAAAAAAACCCACTGAAAATCTAAATCATGGAACAGCTTACATGACTCATGTACAATCATAAAAAGTAACTGAAGGTCCAGGAGTTATATTAAGTGATTCCAATTTTATCTCTTTTTCCTTTCTGCCACTACTTTGAACTTTCTTTTGCAAAGGGAAAAAAACCAGCAAAGAAGGCAATATGTCCTAAAAGAGATGTTTCAATGAATCTAGATCTATACAAAACAAAAGCACTGAGGTATAGCAGATGTCAGTTTAAGAACTTAAACATATTTTCAATGTGAGGATAATGCTAGAAGCAGAAAAAGTCATAGGTGAATAATTGTGAAAATTTATGTGGAAAGCTGCAGGTATGACAACCCAGAGAAACTGGAATAAAAACTGCAGTCATAGTGACATTTTTCTGGTATGAATTGAAAACTGTGGAATGCGTAATGCTGACAGAAGGACAGCAGTGCATTGCACAGCCAGTCTACTGAATATTTTTAAGTCCTGCAGATTCAATGGGGCTAGGTCTAGTTCATTCTCATAGTTAGAAAGTGATAAAGTAATACATACCCATTTCAGTAAATCTTTAAGAACTCTTCTGCTGAGGAGCATAGCATAAGTGAAGTGTAGTAATAACGTTAAGACATTTTCAAGACAACTGAACTTGAAAATTTGGCAAAATTGTCTTTCAAAGTATTAGAACATAAGCCTCCTCCCTCTCCCTCACTACATCCCCACCTAAATTCCTCATGCAATTGGAGAATGTAATTTAAACTTTTATTAAGTTGATGCAATATAATATCGCTTTATTTTTATTATTAATATATGGCCACTTGCAGCTGGTGATTACTACAATGTTACAGATATTTTTGTATTACATATATAATATATTATATATATATATATGCAGTGTATTTTTATGTACACAGAAGTTTGGATTTCCTACACATTTGTGTTCATAAATGTGTCCTATATTTAGGATGGTATTACAGCTCTTAGGACTGACAGTAACAGGAGGCACTACAAGGATCAAAGAGATAAAGTACAATACATAATGAGAAAAAAAAGAATGCTTTTCCTTATATGTAGTAAAAAGTTTTGGTTCTAAAATGCTCTCATAACTTCAAACTGTCACTCCATCACATATCCAGCAACTTGGAACAATGAGAACAACTGGGAGACTTGGGGGCACTCTTCAATAGCTCTCATATATTCACCACTGCAGGAATCCGTATGGCTGAGTTGAGAATAAGAAGAAATCTGACTGCCTGTTCTGTTGCCAAAAGCTATATATAGACTAGCAGGGAGAAAAGCAAGATAAGAAGGTATCCAAAATTGATTGTTTCTCAATTTCTCTGCTATTTAGGGAATCCTTGGGGCAGTTGCTGCTCTGCCAGTCTTTTAATAAAAAAGAAAATACAGTTTAATTACAGTTTCAATTAAATTACCAGGAACCAATATACACAAAATGTGTTATCGTTCCGGAAGCCTGACCAGCATTAAAGGACTTCAATTTTATTTACTTTTTGTAGCTAAACCCAAACTAGCCTTCTTATTTCAAATGAGTAACGTATTTCCCCTCAAAACATTAGGATAAAAATTAACATTATGTGCACCTTGAAAAGATACAATTAACAACCTTAAGGATCACAAAACAAGCACCCCTCATGACAGACTATCTCAAGAATCAGGCTAAAAAATGCCAGCATGAATGACTGACTTATTTTAAATTAGTTTTCTGACACATTCTTCTTTCCCTATCCTTCTCCCTTTCTCAATATTTTGGTTTTTTACATATTTGCATGGTTTAAGACACTACCAAGTGCATGATTCAAATCTCCACTGAAGATCTCCCTCTTCAATTAATTCAGACTATATTTTAGACCACACTTCTGGGATTTACTTATACCAAAAAGCTTCCAAAACCATCTCTAAAAATTTCTTATGGACTGCAGCTGTCCTATCAGTTGTAAGGAGCACAGTAAGACGTGGAAGAACTCTAATCCTTAGCCAGCTTTCCTACAGATCCTGAATTAATGAAAATAAGAACGGCTTGTAGTTTCTGAGACAAGTGTGCTTGAGCCATGCACAGACATTGACTCTACTACATTAATCTGGACAACTGGACTTGAACATTTAATTTAATAACACAAAATAAATTTGGTGCTAGTCAAATAATAGGGGAAAAAAGAAGTTTTCTATCTGGTTGAATTGCTCTCAACTATTAATGAAAGTAAAAAGAGAGTTCAGAGTTATGCACACCTACACGGGCACTTTTCCAGCCTCTTTGTATAGAAGATGATAGGAGAATCAAGTCTGAAGTCACACGTGTGTCAAATTTCAGCACCCTGTATGAATTTATACATTCTTCTTGCATACTTTTATCGCCTTGGACTTCAGATTAAGTAATTTCAGCTAATACAATCCTCATCTGACATATGCAGTAGTAGCTACGCTTTCAATAGCAATGAATTAAAAAAAAAATTATAACTGCATGATAACCGTATCCAATTACATTTAATCAACAAATTACAAATTCTTAAACACTTCCACTTTTTCTCTGATAGAAAATAGAGACAGTATTTCTTGCCAAAATTACATGATGCAATACATCTACCAATATCTCCAAGGTATGGCTATGTATAATCTGAGAAAGTCTCAAGATGACACATCACTGATAAATCGAAAGCCAGATAAACTGGATTTTCAAAAGCAGCATGAATTATGTAACTTATTTTTGCAAAAATTAATCAAATTAATACAAAACACTGGCAATATAATTTGCCTATGTGATGTACAAGAAAATTATTCACTGGTCATCTATACTACTTCTAATATTTTCAAGGGTGCACAATTCATTTGCCTGTTGGACAACTATCAAAATGGCAGTGTTCTCCATTTCAGTGAATCAGAGAATCATTACGGTTGGAAAAGACCCCCAAGATCGAGTCCAACTTTTGACTGATCACCACCTTGTCAACCAGACCACGGCACTGAGTGCCACATCCAGTCAATTCTTGAACACATTTGCCTGTTGACAGAAGAGTCTTTCGTTTCACTGGAAGAAATATGGAAATACACGAGAGACAACAAGAAGTGCATCTGTCTCAGTATAATTCCTAGCATTCTGCTTAGGGTTTTTTTGCAATGACCTAAAAGATTTTCCCCCCAGGATCTGCTGTTAAATTATTCCATTACAATTGACCCAGAAACCTCTAGTTGTCTTTTCTGAAATATTTAAGAACAAGATATTTTTATATCCAGTTTACAGTTTTGATTATTTCTCTATTTAATTATTCTATTTCCTGCAGAAAAACTACTGAAAATTCAGTCACCCTTCCAGTGTATCTATTCCTTGTAGGCTTGTTTCACATTTTAGAACTTACTGAGACTTTTTTTTCTCAGAGCAACACAGACTTAAGTTTATATCCTTTTTTGATTATCTTTCCTTTTGTTTATTTTTTTTAAATGCCACAGCTTGTAAGCAATTCCTTTTTATTTCCTGTTATTCCCAATTCTTTTTCTGGGCAACATATTTTTTCTACTTTGCTCATTGCTCATTTCCCTCCAGGCCTTAACAATTATCTACATTCCTCTGGAGATCCACATAGCAATTACTACCTTTCTTCTTTCTTTAATACCTTTTCCCCTTAGCACTGACTATCTCAGAGATATTTTGAGTCAGCCACTGCTTCAGTTTCGGTAGGACAAGATTCCAGATAATTCTTAGGTAAAAGTTTTTGCAACATAGGACTGTCTCAAAGGCAGAAAATTCTGCCTCCTCCTGTCTTTCCTCCTGTAGCTTAGTGAGCCTTACGGCTGACGAATGGAAGCACAACTGTGTTGCATTTCAATTTTGACTGCATTGGAGGTGTTTACTAAGACAAATTAAAGGGGAACTTCCTTTAGAATTGTCATGTAATTACAAAGTCAACAACTTCTGCTTACCCACTAATTACAGAAAATTGTATTTGATAGCTGCATAATTTGATCATAATTGCAAATATTTGCTCGTCTTTAGTGCTGTTTGAAGAATATTTCAAAATGTCTCCTCAATTCTTCTGGATTTAAACACATGCATAGTGTAAATAAAACACACTATATGCCAATGGATTGCTTTTATGTATCTGCCAGTTTAATTTCCATTACATTCATTCCTCTTTTGAACAGAGTTTCATCTTTTTCAGCAGATGCATATAATTTCTGTTCCCAACAGTGCGGAACTGAGCGACAGAACATTATACCACACCAAAAAGTTGAATAATCCTACACAGTTTAGTGTATTTTGGCCTGCATTTAAATAGATTGATTCAGAATTGCATGTGTAACTCCCACACATGCACAAACACAAACTGCAGTGCCTGAAAAGACACAGTTATACCTCTAGAGAGGAGGAGGAAAAGGTTTTCCCGAAGGAGAAAACCTAAAACACCCCTAGAGAACTGTATTTTGTAAAGTTGCCATTAAATTAACTGAAGTTGAAAACATCTAGAGAGGAATCTAAATCTAAGCCACCACACTTGATTAAGTTGTATATAAGTAGGAAAACCGCACTGTCATTGATTTTGAAAATTATTATTCTCCTTGAGACTCTCATGGATACATTCCTAAGTAACTAAATTCCTAATCCTCATTTTTTACCCTCATTCTACATGACAAGAATTTATCTATTATAAATGTAGCCTAGACAGAAGAAATGGGTTTAAAATTAACAGAGTTAGGAATTCTAAAAAGAAAACACATTTTATTTTAATTTATTATGGGACTTTGCTACACTATCATTTTAAAGTGTACAAGAACATCTCACTGCAAATATTCAGCAGGTTTTTGTGCAATTCTTATTCTGGCTTTCAGGCAGTATGAACTTTTGCAAAACATTTTTTTTTCTTATAATGCATCTCTCCTAGAACACATCTTTAAAATGGACTCGGCTGAGAATTCATCTGGACAATCAGATTATTAGAATTATCTTGGAAGATGAAAAAATCAAGTTTACATGAAAGAATACATGGAGTAAATAATAAAGAAGAATACCATGTAGGAAGAAACATTCCAAGCATTAATTTTTCTAGAGTGGAGAAAATCAGAGCTGATTCTATTTAAAATCCACCATTTAGAGAGAATCAACTCAGACATATTACAAAACTAGCAGAAGCAGCAAAATATTAGTATTCTGAGGTGAATAAGCAGCAATAACTTCAAGTGAAATGTAACACTATATAATTCAGCTGCTCTCTGTCTTGAAATTATCCCTATTAATCTGCAGAAGAAGCAATCATACTGGGACCACTGGTTAATTCTATAACTGCATTTGTTGCCTGCTATCTTCATAGGTAAATGACCCAGAATTATGGGTTTATTTTGTGAAATAATCTTTTACTTGTTTGAACAAAGAAAACATCTTAATAAATTAGGCTGTATGATTGTTATTGGTCACATCTTACAACTTAAAAAGTAAAGTCAAGGCAAGTCATTAATTTTATCTTGGTTTTTTTGGGTTTTTTCCCTCCATATAGCTTCCATCAGCAGAAGTCTCTGTGGCCTTCTTAATTTGGACTGATGTCTTAATCTACACGGACTGAGACATTCTCCAAATTGGATACAGACAAACCTGTACAAGAAGTAAAATCTGTATGGTAAGAACAAAGGTTACAGAGGGAAAGCAAGAAAGACTTTTTGTAATGTGAAATAATCCTGCAGGGAAGGTGGGAAGGGTGTTGATACCAACAGAATAATCTCCCTGAACAATCAGGAGATATGTCTGATGGAACCACACTAAACCCACAGAATAATCAAGAAGAATGCCTGGCCCAAAAATATCAATGATGTCATGAATGGATGAGATTGTCTCCTTTGGGGGAGGGGAAAAGAACATAAGATGTCATTAACAGGAGAGGAATGATGGGAAGAAGATGGACCATGGTGGTTCTGGTTTCCCTTGCACCTGGTGACCTCTTGAGTCTGACTACCTTGATTGGGTGACATCAAGGGACACGAACTACATGATAGCAGCTTCTGTGGTAGGTTATAAAGGGCTTGACACAGCAGCCAAATGAGATTTATAACTACACTCTATGCCACAGGAAGTCAGTCCTGCAGCAGCTCCCAAAAATAAATAGCTTTTCTCTGGTTTGAGAGGCGAACATGTATAGAGAATTTAACCTCCTCAATTTGCTCTATTGTTGGAGTCCAAAAATATTCTGTTCCTAGCAGACCTCATCTTTTTTTCCTCTTGAAAGTTACATCTTAAAAGAAGTTAATTCTCGGAGTAGAGAATACAGGCACTGTACAGAAATTTAGATATATATTTCTGAGCACATATATAAGTATAAATAGCTATGCCACTATAAGCCCTGGTACTCCTATTATTAACTCAGTATCTGTATCAGGAGAAGAGACAGCAGATAAAGATGAACTGTTTTTTCCTAAGCTATCAGGTGCTGAGCTGCTTATTCACATTTTCTAGGCTGCATCCTGTTCCCTCCCTTCCTCAACCTTTATCCAAATTTCCTAAGTAGGATGCAAATAACAGGCACTCTAAAAGATTACAAGGACAGGAAACAAAGAGACTTCAGCTTTCAAAAACAGGTGATCTGCATTTAATGTCAAAATGATGGATGAATGTTTCTGCATTAGACATGAAATTAAATTTCTGGAACCAGAAAGGTATTTCTGTTCCACTCAGGTTATACTGTGTATCACATCAGAAACACTCTGTTGCTAATGGAATTATTCCAAATTAAAAATAGTTATTCCAGATTAGGCTCTAATAACCTGTTTTAGTACTGTGTGTATAAGTAAATTTGTGTTTTGCAAAACTGCCAAATCACCGCCCCCATGGCATTCAGACCTAAAATGTGAAGCATTTATTTTCCTTCTTATTGCTGAAAATTCCACGGTGAGTTCAAGAAGAACTTAAGTCACTGAAAATATGTAAACTGATCTTCTAAAAATAATATTTTTTAATCACAAACCCCGCCCCCCAAAACATATAAAAAATATTTGTTACTTTGATCTGAAGGCAAAACTGAACAATTGTTAAGCAGTTGTCGTTTAGATAGGCTGCCACAGTTCTAGTAAGCAGGGCAAATGAACTCTTTACATTTAAAAGGAAAGTGAAACATTTCCAAGTTCAAATATGTAAAATCAAGTTCATAAAAGCTTGCTTGGCATAGTCAGAAAAACTAAGCAAAAATAAATCCCACTAAACTGTAAGACCAATGAATCATGCAGAAAGGAAATTTGAAGAAATCAGCAAAAGTTACCTCATTTTCCATCTGCATATTTCAAGTATCCCAAATATGTACATGTAAAATAAAATACATCACATAAAAGAGAGGGAAGTTGTGCTTGGAGTTTTCAGATTTCACATTCAGACTTACTAGACGAACAGTCATACAGAGATAACACTTATGATGGACAGTGCCAAGAATCAGCAATTGATTTCTTACACATACACAAATTATTGGCCAAAAAGAAGTGACAAGTCTTTTTTGTCTGCCTCACTAGGTTTCATAGAACTCCGAGAACCTGCAATTGAAAATGGATACTGCAGAGTCCAGTGAGACAAACCATGAGAATACTTGGGATTGCAGGACTGTAGAAATAGATTTCCTACTAAGCAAGAACTGGCAAGAGGCATTCTGAGAGAGAAGAAATTCAAGTCCTGTAAAAAATCTCAGCCTCAAGTGTACCAAATATTAAAAATAAAAATTAAATAAAATAAAATTATTTAAATTTATTAATAATTTTAAATAATAAATTTAAAATTAATAAAATTCAATGTTTTTATAAATAAAATAAAATAAAATAAAATAAAATAAAATAAAATAAAATAAAATAAAATAAAAATATTAAAAAATAAAAAACCAAAAAAGCCCTTCAGCTGACATAATTCTTTTCCAAATGGAAATAATAGGCAGGGGTCAATAATTCAAATGGGTTGTTATCTTTTATTTTAAACAATTTTAATGGGAACAACTATTCATCCCTAATAGCTCCATTAAGACATACATTTGTTAAATCCCAGAGAGACTTCCTTCATCTTACTCACCACAGCTAAAAACCAATGGCCACAGGCTATGACAAACAGTATTATTGTTGAAAGGGCAATCACTCTGTTAACAGGTACTCTCTCCTGACGTTAAAATTCTTCATTCCACAGAAGGGCCATTAGAAATGTCACACTAAGTACAGATGGCCACTACCCAGTTCCAAATACAACCCATCATTGTGCATCTTCTTGGAAAGAAGTAGGGCATTGTCAAGTGAAAATCAAATTCTTATGCTGAACTACTAAAGGCATATTTAAATTGCTACAGTAACTACTTGAAAAACTAACTTCAAAACAGATGTCTGGAAAGTGGCATTTTATAGCACAATATTGTCAAATCCACATATGCAGGTAAGGGCTGTAGAAACTCAGAGATGCAAGATTTCAGACAGAAATTCCTTACAGACATCAGAGAAGGGGCTGATAGTAGGAGTCACTGTAGTACAAAATTCAGGCACATAAAACAGTAGGTACAAAATTCAAGGCACATAACGTAAATTTTCTATGGTTTTTAAATGTAACACTATGAGAGAAACTCTTTTGGTACCAAGAGTGAGAATTTAATGCCTTGTCCTTGTAATGACTAAACTCTTCAGGAAAAATCCCTTACATTCTATAAAGAACATGTACTTTAGGAACATAAATCAATGAGATCTCTCAAAGTACTTCCCTTTGTTGATGAGTTGTCATATAGATGTCTAAATCCAAGCAAATTAATCATACTATATATGCTTAAATCTGTTCAAAGTCCTTGTATAATGCATCAAAACCAGTAAAATGTACTTTGTATAGAAACAATTTTCACTAGAAAAAGCAGTTGAGACCTGAGCTTTCATGGCACAATTTCCTTGGATTTAGACTTGTAAAGATAATTGATAAATTAGCTGATAGGAAATTCAAAAGTGTCTTAATACTTTCAGCCTTCTTATGTGCGTTTTCTTGTTGTTCTGTGTTTAGAGTTTTTTTATTTTGTTTTGTTGTTGTTTGGGCTTTTTAGTTTGGGTGTTTGGGTTTTTTTTCTTTTTTTTTACCATGCATTCTGGGCTCTAATAAGCTGTTAATCAAAAACATTGTTTCAAGCTGTAGATCTTGAATACTGAGTTAAAAATTTGGAAAGCATTTTAAATGCCATCAGAACTACACAAGTACAGTCCTTCAGAGGTAAAAATGACGATTTGACAGAAAGCTACTGCATTATAAATACCATCATAATCTATTTTGACAGGGAGCAATTCAGTAATTAAGAAAAATAAGCAAAAAAAGAAGTTATATATTGTTGAGTAAGAATTTGGCATCATTTTACTTTGTAATAAATTGGAAAAACATTGTCTAATCAGAAATTAAGTTATTTGAAGATGATGCACTATTTAGCATTACAAAAATTCTGATACATTGTTTAGTAGTCAAGTTCATCTCACTTACTGGAAACCTTTTTCAATCAATCAGTTGCGTTTCGACCAACACAATAAGGGACAAAAATTTAACTATTTTAAGGTTGCAGCAGTCAATAGCAACAGTCATTTATAAACTCTTTTGCATTTCTTTTGAAAAGACAGCGTTCAGTTGGTATTTGTGAATTATATGGTGAATTCATTGGTGCCAAAACCCCAAAGCAGTCCACATCCTCCTCTTACTTAAAGAAAGGAACAGCAGAAAAGCTGCTCAGAAAACTAATACTGCCACTAAAGTAGAGGAAATTATTACATCAATTCTTAAAGAAGTAGATCTGGGAGATTTTGTGTACTAATTCTATCATGTTACCGAAAGTTAAATGAGCACATTATGTCCGTAGTGAATTACAAAGGAAAACAGAGGATAGAAGGAACATGCACTGTTTAGTAACCAGACCAAAAAAATCATGTTGACTTGGAAAATTATTAATTCCTCACAACCAACAGTTTATCTATATTACAGAAGAGAAAAATAATTTTACTATTTGCAGTAACCATTAAGACATTATTAACCACACTGAAATGCACTGAAAGACAAACCAACCCAGTTAATTTAAATACAATATAAAAATAAATAAAAAAATATAAATGAAAAATTTAAATTATTATTTATAGTAATCTCTTTTTAAATTGCTTTTGGTGTATTTGAATAGCCAACTGCTTTATTTCTGAAGGAAATGTCTCCTACTTTAACACCCCTTAATCTTTAAAACCTTGATTTTTTCATAATTTGCAAATACAGAATCAAAAATGTGACAAATAGTGACATACATAGAAAGCATTCATATACTTACACTCCGCACAAGAGTAACAACTTTTCTGTACCCAGTATTCCATAAAATAAATTTTAGTTTAAGTTACCAAGCAATTAAGAAAATTGCTTGCACCAAATCCTTGCAACTATTCTTACAATATTTGCATTTTTAAAAATAAAAAATACAACTGTTAATATTTAAAAGCTCTAAAACACAAACTGCACCTTGCATGAAGGACAGTGAAGCCAACAAACAACACAGGATAAAAGAATATTTACAGTGGAAAATATATTATTTTCAATAAGCTTAGTTCCAACACTCACATCTTAGTCTTTAGTTCTTGTTCTATGCAGGAATACAAGGTATAGTCCAGAACTTGGGCTTCAAACCATACCAAAGCAGTTTGCTGGAATTTTTTTTTTTTGTTAATAATATTAGTTATGATGGGTCAAATTAAATTAAGTTATAAAATGCTTTTTCCAATTAATCATCCAACTCTTTAGTAACCTCAAAGGTACATTAACAAAAACATAAACACTAATAGTTAAAAGGAGAAATGCATCTTGCGTTAAGGAATTCTTGGCAGCCTTGGACCCCAAATTCATGATCTCAAATTCATAAACCTATTTTATCTTTGCATCAAAACATCACAGTGCATCAAAACATCACAGAATTACCTTTCCCAAGGTAATTTTTAGTAAATAGTACTTTCATACATCACCAGTTCACCCAAACACAGTCTATCAATGTCTCTACTCTGTTCTGTAGGTTACACATTATGAAAGAAGTATTGTTTCAAAACCATAGTTCTTCAAAAAGCAATAAATCACAGAAGTGGACTAGGTGTATAGAGAAGAATTTCTCTCAGAAGTATATTAGATTTTTTTGTGTACTCCTGCTCCATCCTCAACCTTATAACAGAAAAAAACAAGCAGAAAATTCAAGAACAATCAAGCAGGGAAAAGAAGAACTCAAGAAGACTTTACCTTGCTGTTAGCACTTGTTTAAAGTTTTTTACCTTATCTAGCAGTTAAACAGATATATATACTCATATACAGCCCCCTCCAGCAAAGTTTCTTAAAGCAATTTTGTGCTGCAGGCACAAAAAGACAGAAAGACACACACCAAATTAGTCCCTTCTGCTTTCAGTAATGTTCTTGACAGTTTCATGGCCACTGGAGGAGGTATTGGTCTCACACAAACCCAGAGAAAGCATCAGACTCCTGCCTGGAACATTATATTTCCAAGATCCCTGAAAGTTAATCTACTGCCCACAGACACTGCACCCCTGACAGGCTAAGTGATTAATTTCTCCCCAACATTTCCGTAACAGATGTTTGCTACGGGCTATTGTTAGAAGTGAGTCATTTTATTCTACTACTGCATGAACTTTTCTCCTCCTTACCAAAGCCTTCCATCAGACTCTGTCCAAATCTTTTAATTTACATGTGCATCCTGATTTGCCTTTATGAAAATTTCCCTGATCTTCTGACAGGATTTCCTATGAATAATCTTAGCTCAAAATACATCCTGATTTTATCACATATTATGCAGCTTATAAATACTCTTTCACTATTTAGACTGAATACATCAATTTAAGGTAAGCAACTGTAGTAGTAACAATTTTAAGAGTAGTAACTTAACAGGAACTTATTAGACATTTATATAACTCAAGTACCTATCTTGGTATATATTTGAATATCCACGAGATCAATTAGAGCACATGGAATTCCATTAAGGAAAGCAAGATATTAATTATTTCTTTTCCTTCTTTAATATTTTCTCCCTCCCTTATTGGTGAATGTCATGCAAATGAGAGTATAGGTGATTTTATCTCTATTTATATACCTTTGATTTCTATGTAACCTGATTTTTTTTCACTTACAGCTTTCCTATCTGAAGCAGAAACAAAAAAATGTAAAAGCTTATTTATAGAGACATTGTACTTAATTCCATCCTTAATGTTTGTAACACATAACCTGGACACTCTTATAACTAATAATACAAATCTTTTACTCTCCTCTGGACTAGAAATCATAGAATGATGGAGTTTGATTTGGAAGGGACATAATAAAGATAATCTAGTCCAAACAACAGGAACATCTCCACTTCGCTTGAACTCTCTGATGAATCAATCCACTGTATTGGTTTTTAGACATAAACAACTCCTCCACTTTATGCAAAATTTCACTTAAAACTTTATATTGACATCATATCCATTTCTTTCACTAAATATCTTCTCTCTGTAGTATCTTGATCTTGAAAGAACTTCATGTAGAAAAGCATTATGGGAGAAAGTATTGCTGTACAAGTACAGATATAACTATGCATAAATTGCATTTAGATTTGATCAGCATTCTGGCCAGGCAGATCTATAAAAATGCCTGGGAGATATGGAAATACATATAATATTTATCTTGAAATAGAGAAAAGATTGGCAATTTCTAGATTGGTATTTGAGTTCTGAAATTCTTCCCCTGCCTAGATCACTTGCCACTAAAGCACTTGTTTCTTTACATACTTTCCAGATCCTTTTATATCCCAAAGTGCAATAACAGGACTTGCTGCCCAAATTTCCAAGATTTTGTACATTGTAGCTATTCTAACTAAAGATATATTTAAGACTCAATACTGATCTCCCAGAAAAGGCTAGAATATTTCAATAATGGCAACTTTCAGGGACAAAAGCTTTTCGGAAGAACTCCCAAAAGCATGTCTCCTGTAGCAATTTAGACTTTGCACACCTTAATCTAGAGAACAGAGCAAACATTCAACTCTCACAACTCTCAGAAGTGTCTCTGGAGGCTATTTGCTTAATCTGTGGTTTCTAATATGTCACTCCTCCTCAGACTGCAGAATCACAACCACAAGGGGTACATTAAGTATTTCTTCTATTTACTGATGTTCACCAGCCTCTTCATTGAGTCTTAAAAGAAAAAAAGTCCACTAATTGAGTTAATCTGCATTATAACATGAATGAAAACATCATCCAAGGACACACTGGACATGAAATGTACTGATTCACATGCTTGTCAATGCACACTTAAGTAGATTAACAGGTTGCCAAAATTTAAGTAGTTTATTGCCTAGGAAAAGGACGCCACTCCCCAAATGGATCATTATTTCAGGAAACGTGAAAAGCATGGTATTAACTAACCAATAAATTATCTCTGACCAATAAATTATCATCTAGATGATGTCAACATATTCTCATACCTACCAGTATTTCAAAAATCAATAAGGTACAAATGAGTGACTGCAAAATATGTTTCCAGAAACTGTCAGTCCTCCCTGGCAGCAACAACTGCTTTGGCACCGGTAGGTGTGACACTGCAGCATTAAACATGAACCTTTTAACTATTCTTCAAGTGAAAGTGACAGTCGATAGCCAATGGAAGAACTGTATCTTAAGAACCACACAAATTCTTACTCTTACTTCAGTAAACCATTTTGAATATAATAAAACATATTTGATAGAATGTCACAAAATAAAGGTCTAGGCTTATGATGCAGCATTACTTGAACAATCATATTGACAATAAAGCCATTAGTAAAACATGAATTTAAAAATTGTCTCTATTTATCAGTCTTTGGTGGCAGTTGCCTCAAAAGAGCGTCTTCCTCTAGCAAAAGCAACTGTAGGATACGCTTGGTTCATTCTAGAGACTTAACATTTTCATACATTTCCGTGTTAGTATTCTCTCTCTTACTTTCAAATAACTGCCTGCTTTTTCTGCTCCTACTGTGAAGCAACAGCTGGATCTTATCCAATTTAGAAATCTTTGCCTTTCTCTATGCTATCAATTTCAATTTCCTTTCTCCCTCTTGTTTTCTTTTATGATGGCTGTACACTGTTCTTCACTTACAGGCTTCACTTTCTGAACTCTTTGCCACTTAAGATTCAATTTGTCATTTTAAAATGCAATACTGAAAAAATATGGTACTCCAAGTGTGACCTAGTCAGGACCAACTAGGAGAAAAAGTAATTATTTCTTTGGTAGACAACAGAGTTTTCTGAATAGCATTTAAAATAATAGTGTCTTAAAAATATAGTTCTCATTTCATTTCATTGCACATAATACACAGATCATTTTCTCAGAACTACTTTTTAAATATGGTCACCCTATTATTTATTAATTTCTGCATCTCTTTAATACATGAGACTCTAGATAGACATACAAATTACTATAAAATTATATGGTAATGCAACAGATGAAGAAACTTAACTATGTTAACCCAATGGACCACCAGCCACTTCCATGTACATCCCTATAAGGTCTTGTCTATGTTCCCAGTTCTTAGTCTAAATGAGTAACTATCCCCTTCAATGTGATGTGCAATGAAGGAACATGGCACTTAGGAACATGGTTTTGTAGTGGAGCTGGTAGTGTTGTGTTCACAGTTGGACTTGATGATCTGAACGGTCTTTTCAAACCAAAATCATTCTATGTTTCGATGAAAATATTTCTCTTCCTTCAGTCAGGGAAGCAGACACCAAGGAAAAACAACTGTCCCTGTTCTTATTCAAATGATCGTGTGAGCTTTTTTCCACTTAAAAATGAAAGTGAACATAATCACCACTTGAAAAAAAGGCAGACTCATTTAACTCTATTTTTCCACCTATTTCACTCTTGGCTGTAACATGGCCATGCTTGAACTGTCTGAGAAGCCTCCTGGTGCCAGTGTGCATCTGGCTATCTGGGCTCAAAGCAGTAATCAGGGAAGAGAAGACACAAAATGAAATTTCTTCAAGTACTCACATTATCAAGATGTTTTTAAATAGGCCTTCATAAATATAAATGTAACTATAATATTTAAATAGGTAATACTCTCTGAAACATACACAATACTAAACTACTCTGGGCCCCACTGACTTTTTCTATTCTCATTATTCTTTTCTCATAAAATGTTACAAAAGAGAATCACGGGTTTAGAACACCAAGTCATTAACATTTTCAAGTGGCATTTTATTACTATTTTCATCCCACTAATTGCAAAAAAGTTCCTCCTCTCAGAACATTTTATATAGGCAACCGCACATGAACAACATATAACTAGAGCAAGATTAAGGAAAGGAGAAATGGGGTAAGAGAATCTTGAATTTTACTTTGTAAAGTGAGGCACAAAGAAGAAAAATATCTTGTCCAAGAGCTCAAATAACTTTTTGACAAAGCAAGGAGTAGAGCTTTAGCATCCTTAAAACACTATGACTGATAAGCATTTTGCCAGTAGTTTATCCTGAATTCTCCTTTCCCCTCTCTTTTTTCTAAACAGGCTTTGGGCTTTAATTTTGTTCCAGAGACTTCTTAGATAAGTCATCTTCTTAGATAATTAGGCAGAATTTAGTTTTTGCAAGACTGCACTGGCTCTTGCAGGGTTTTACAGAAGCCGTGGATTTTAGTAAGAACATGGATGTGTGGGTGTCATCCCAGCTTCCCCTTATAGGATGTCTTTTGTCTTTTCTGTATGGGACCACTCCTCTTTAGATTTTTTAAACTCACTGTCCTTCTCTCTCTTCTGCCTAACACAGCTGCAAAAACCTGAAGTTACCTAGTACATATCCCAAGGTACTGGAGATGGGGAAAGGAAGGACACAGAGAAAGCAGCTAACAATCTTCCTTTCTGTACAGACAAGTGCCTCTGAACATCAACACAAATAACCTGATTTTCAGGACAAACTGTTTCTCTAATTGAATAAGTATCTCCTAGCATTAACCATTGCCTCATAAACACCAAGAAAATCAATCTTCATTTCCCTGGACCAGGTGAAATGAAGATTCTAACTCACAATTGTCAACTCTTCTTACACTAAAATCCACTGATTTAAAGAGAACTGCAGCTTTCTAAAATACAATTTGAAAGGCAAGATATGCATGGCTACTCCAAAGACTTCAGAATTTTTAAAAAAATTTAAAAATTAAAAATAAATAGATAAATACAAAACCAGAAAAAAGACTCCAAGTTGTTCAGGTATGGTGCTGAAAACTGCAATTTTTCTGATAATCTGATCAGAAATGACCAAGACGAAAGGGTTTGCAACACTTCCAATATAGGATAATATCTGAAAAGGTTTGCTATTACTTGTACTTTAGGATTAAAGCATAAGCCATTTAGCCAAAAGACTCTTCTTTGGACTCACATGTATAGAGTTTAGAAATAGATAAAATGCAACCTGGTATTTACTTTAGATCCTGTGCTTTGCCAGATGTACAGTCAAACCTGTGAAACTCTCATCTTTTTTACCCGAACACCAATGAGCCCTTAACAGCTTGCAAAATTCTTATGAACTGTGGAAATTATTCTAGTTTTACTCCTTGAATGCTAGAATAACAGCACCTTTTTAATATATATTAGCTTGTGTGATTTACTTGGCAAAGGAAGTGACATCCCTTTTCAGTAAGAATTTTCTATCAATCTATTAATGTCCTCTGCTGGCTCCCAGTGCTGGGGAAACAGTGGCATTCAGGGTTAGCCCTGGCTTGAGTAGATAGAGAGTAGGTTGGGAGGAAATGTAAAACTCTTGGTTACACTCACATTTCAGCATTTGCTAATTTCTCAGACAGTGAAAGAGCTTCACTCTTAGAAGTTACACAGGCAAAGGACAAGATTGTTGTATTTTCACTGTAGATTTCTCCTAAGTCAAAGACACTAGCATATGAAATACTTACGACAATTTATTAAGTAAGCTAGAATTTCACTGAGCTACAACTCTTGGCACTGCATTTTGTAAGCATTTCATGTTGTGATAAATACACAAAAACCCTCATAAAACGCTCTACAGCGTTAATTTTCTCTTCATAGCTTTAATTCTAGTCCGAGTATTAATGGACTACTTAAAAATTCCCATCAAGTCAGCATATGACTGTCCTTATAATCCAACACAAAGTTCCACAGCTGTTGGTAAAATACAATTTAAATGCTGTTAAGTGCATTCCAGGTAAACAGCTGCTGGCCACTGATCCTGGTTAAGCTGACAATCCTATTTTCTGAATTCTGATAAAGTAGTGCCAGCTCAAACACTCCTCCTTTGTACAAAACCAAATCCACTTCTGTGTTAGCAACCTGTATTGCCTGATAGTAACTGCTTCCATTCTTCAATGGATGTCCCAAAAAAGCATAAAAGGAAGCTAGTATTTGCTCACTTAAACCTTTACAAAAAAATTTTAAAAATCAAAAAAAACACTCCCACCTGAGAAAAGTCAGTCTTCAGTTTCTTTTCTAGAAACTGAACGTTCCTAGGACAAGAGGTAAACTCAGTGATTAATCTCATCGAACAAAAAAACCAAATTTGCAGTGTGTGCTTCCCTGTGTATGAGTTTAATTTCCAGGATGATTTTGCAAGAAGCAAAGTATATTAAACAATGCACCTTTCTTTTCTAAAAGATCTTTTGTCTTTTATTTACTTTTTGGTGAGTTAAATACCTGTCTTTCACATGCACAAGAAGGATAAAATGGATAAAAGAAGGGAAAATCATGTACAATTGTCAGTATAAAATCTTACTGTTTCCTGTAAAATTCAATTTTTTATTTAGACACATCTATTCAAAACATTTTCTACATGCTGCTATTCCAAGTATAAATTTAAACTGGCTTTTAAAAACTCTTCAGCTTATTAACTGTATTAGCAAAAAACAGGAAGCTTGTCTAAAAATGCACACACTTGTATGCATGCAGATCAAAAGGCAGAGAGAGAATGATACATAAATGAAGGATAGCACTTGGTACACTTCAAAAATTGCCTTGAGCTGCTTAGCAATTGTATTTTACCTTCAGCATATGAGATATTTTTAATCTTAAAAAAACCCAACCAAACCAAACCCATAAAAAAATCCCCCAAAACCTCAAACTTGTCTTGTGTCTCTTTGTATATCAGAACAACATTCAGAACTGCAAGTATTTTAAAGCTGTGCATTTATTTTTGACTACCTTAATTACAATAGATAGTGATTATTTTTACCAGCTAGATTGCCCCATGTGAAAAAACCCCAAGATCTACTTTTTATATATAAATAAAAAGTCTCAATTTGCATTTACTTGGTATGTTGTTATTTCATAAGTAATTTAGCCTGGAGAAAAGGAGGCTAGGGGGGACCTTATTGCTCTCTACAGCTACCTGAGAGGACAATGTAGCCAGGTGGGATCAGTGTCTTCTCCCTGGTAACAAGCGACAGGCCAAGAGGAAATGGCCTCCCTGTGTCATGGGAGATTCAGGTTGGACTTCATGAAGAATTTCATCGTGGGAAGGGTTCTCAAGTATGGGAATGAGCTTCCCCAAAGTGGTGGTGGAGTCACCATCCCTGGAGACGTTCAAAAAACAGCTGGACATGGCACTCAGTGCCCTGGTGTTTTTGACAAGGTGGAAATCAGTCACAGGTTAGACTTGATGACCCAAGAGGTCTTTTCCAACCTTACTAAGTCTGATTTAGAAATTAGGTAAGCATTTTTTTCATTTTTTTAATTGAAAATGCAGTTTTTGCTAGATCTTCCTACCAACATTTAGTCAAGATCTTCCAGCAGTAGTAGAACAAAATCCACACCGTATCACCAGACTTGAAATATGCACATGGTGCATACAAATATCTCATCAATGTAGACATGGTTATCCTTGATGTATCTAAGAAGCCATTTGAGTTCTGCTGAGAGGGAGAAGATACCATTTCCATTTCCTCTGACTGATTTGAAACCACTGTCTTTATCTTTTTGGAAAGCATTCCAATCTCTAAGGTGTTATAAAAGTGAAGTAGTAAAATATCTGCTTTCACTTGTGCCCTAAAAAAGATGTCACATGTTGGTTGTTTGTTGACTGAGTGCTCCCAAGTGTTTCGCAAGGAAGCATTCTGCACTAGTCTGGATGTGCACAAAACACTGTGCTGGGCTTAGTATAGCCTGGTTTTTTGGTAGCGGGGGGGCCACAGAAGTGGCTTCTGTGGGAAGCTGCTGGAAGCTTCCACCATGGCCAGCAGAGCCAATCCCTGATGGCTCTAAAGATGGACATGCTGCTGGTCAAAACTGGGCCAATTAGAGAGGCTGGTAACGCCTCTTTGATGATATATTTAAGAAGAAAATCAAAACAAAAGTACACACAGATTTTCTTCTAGTCAGAGAAGAGGAGGAGGTGAGAACTTGAGGAAACAACATGGAGACACCAAGGTCAGTGCAGAAGGAGGAGGAGGAGGTGCTCCAGGCACCATAGCCGAGGTTCCTCTGCAGGCCGTGGTGCAGACCATGGTGAAGCAGCTGTGCCCCTGCAGCCCATGGGTCCACGGGGAATGCAGAGATCCACCCACAGCCATGGAGGAGGTGCCCGTGCCAGAGCGGGTGGATGCCTGGAGGAGGCTGTGTTCCAGTGGAAGACCCGGAGGAGAGAGAGGACCTTTGCTTCCAGGCTGGAGCAGCCTGTCCTTGGAGGACTGCACCCCGTCCTTGGAGGACTGCACCCCATTGAAAGAGAGAGACACACACTGCAGTTTTGGGAGGACTCACGCCCAGGGACTCACGCTGCAGCAGGTGCAGTTTGGCTGCTGCTCGTGAGAGCGTACTTATGCCAGGAAAGTTCACTGAGAACTGTCTCCTGGGGGAGGGACCCCATGATCTCACAGGGGAGGACTCCTCTCCCAGAGCAGCGGAAGAAAATCTCAGTGATGAACTGACCAAAACTCTCTGATGAACTCTCCCTGTGCTGTCAGCAGGAAGGAGGGAGGGGTTGGGGGAAGAAAAGGTGTTTTAAGGGCTTATTTTACTTCTCATTATCCTCCTCTAATTCTGTTAGCAATAAATTCACTTTGTAACTTTAAGTTAAGCCTGTTTTGCCTTTGAGGTGTTTTCTCCTGGTCCTTATCTCAACTCATGAAGCATTCATTAATTTTTTTTTCTCTCCTCTGCCCGCTGTGGCAGGGGAAAATGAGCGAGCAGCTCTCATGGATGCCTGGCGTTGGGCCAGTGTCAAACCATGACAAACGCATAATATACGAAATTTTGAAGCTACAACTATCTAGTAGGTGCGTATGCACCTGCAGAATTTGTTGTAGCAGGTTGACAGGTAAGTACAGACTCATCCCCTTTCTCTGCACAAGAGCTTGACCTCACTTGAAGCAGACTAACTGCAATCTAAACAGGCAGAGGAAGATGAATCGCCTACTAAAAGAATGGCAAGTTTCAAAATATAGAAGGTAAATTTTAGGATAGTTTCTCTGAGATATTTACCTGTCTCTGGAAGAAACAGGATACAGAATTTTCTCACATGTACTAAGAACAAACTGGTTTATATGCTTACATGAATTTTGCTTTGGCTTACAAGTTTTCAGTACCAGCTGCCCAAAAACCACCTAGAAATAACGGACTTTGAATCTTAATTTTCCTCTGATCATATTTATTCCAAAGACAAGAAGATAACTATATATGAATGCCTGCATTCATATATTTTACAAAATGTTTTGATTGTTAGTTTCCATTATGCTGAGGAGACTTAATTTTTAAAATTCAGATTTATTTGATTATTTTTTTGATACATGGTTTGATTTGCATGAGATGAAGAAACAACTATTGGAAGAGCCTTTAAGATAACAATGTGATGTATCATTTATAGTTAAACACATTGTCTTATTTATTTCATTTCACCAAGGGTGTTCTGTTTGGAGTTGTGCAAAACAATGGCACAGCCCAAAGAAAAGTTCTTCTAAGGACTACAGGAGGTTTTAAAGCTCTCTTCTTTTTCATTCTTTCCTTTGTGATACATAGATGTTATGGAACACCAAAAAGTACTCTGGCTATCCCTGCAAATGTAATCAGGGATGCTGGACAGATTGGAGCTCAGGAGTTTCTTGAGAATCCTAGTACAGTCCATAATCAAACCTACAATCAGATACTGGGCCGTTTTGTCCTTGACTTCAGCTGTGCACAGCAACTTCAGAAATACAAGGATGGTTAGGATAGACTAATTGGAAAGCAAAATGTCGAAGAGCATCAGTAGAGCTGGTTCTGGGTCAGTAGTGTCATCTCCCTGTTTTCATATAGCTGCATGTATCAGCAAATGAAAACAGAACAATTACCTAGGTAAATGGCAAGGTTTGAAAAACATCATCCTAGGGAGAAATAAAATCCATGAATGACTCAATATATTAACTTAAAAGCAAGCAAGAAAAGCACATTCAGGGAAACAATCAGCTACCTTTCAATCTATGTTAATTTTGTAACACCTGCAAATTTAACATAATGTGGTGATTTAAAAATTATGTTTTGCTTTTTCAGCACCATTAAATTATAGAACTATTAAGGATAATAGTATTCAGTGCCAAAAATGAAAGAAACTTAACACTGCAATGAAAAAAAACATTGTTTTAAACTTGACCTGAGTAAATAAGTCACCCATCCTTTGACTACTAAAGTATTTTCAGTGTCTTAGTTTAGGTTTTCCTCTGAATCTCCCTTTTTTCTTTCCTTCTTTCCTGTCAGTAATGAACAGTGTTTCAGAAGTGAAAGGGATTTCTCCTTCTCCTCTCTAGGAAATCCCACATACAGTAACTGCAGCAGAAAGATCAGGGACTAAGTTACCTCTTAAGTAGCTCCTAGCCCACTGATATCTCCTACATGAAAACAAATTTTGGTACACTTGCTAATAACCCATTGCAGCCAGAAACAGATTAAACACCAGTACTGTATTTGCTTTGATTCACAAAGTAAAAGTGGAATAAAATTTTCAAATCTCCAGATAAATCCAACTACATAGAAAGTCTAATTATTAATTTAATTTTTTAGCATATTCTGGAATAGCCTTTATAAATAAAACTTTACCTACATTTTTTATTTTGTTGTTATATAAAGTCAGAAACTTCATGCTACAAAATCTTAACTTTGTTCTGTATTTGACTTCAGTGCGTTACCTTCAAGACTGAGAGAAAATATGTTTTTTCCACTGGTTTATGCGTTGAACTTGCCCAGTAGGCATAAAATGTCACTGAGAAAGCATGCCAAATTATTTCTCTTTTGATTTTCCTTAGACTTCTGCATACTATTCTATATGGCAAGTCTTTAAAACGACAATAAAAACCAGCATGGAATTAAGAAATGCATCCACCAAGCCAGTTCCTACCCATCTAATTTTGCTTAGGCAACACACTTCTTCAGTTTTCTTAGTAAAATACTATAAGCCATGTTCACCAAACCAGATTCAGCTTAAACCACAATTCGGAAAGTGCTACCCCGCAAATTAAATTTCATACAACTGTCTTAGCACAGAACTACCAGGAAGAGATGAACTAGAAAACCTTCCAAGTCAAGCCCAGAATTGGAAGACTCTCTTTATGTGGAAGTTGATCAAAATCCCTCTCAATGAAGGACGCAGCCAACCATAGAACAAGTGAGTTCTGAAAAACAAGTTATAAGCAATATAAATGCTTCCTGGCACAAAATGTTAGCAATGACTAGGAGACTGAGCAGGTGACAGTACATTACAGCCATTTTCAGGAAGTTCTTCTAGTTTTCACTTTTCCTTTTTTTTTGAAAGATACAGTATTTCTTACTGCATGGCCTTTATTTCTTCGATGCTTTCAGAATTATTTGCTGATGTGATCAGATAGTTGGAAAAAAGTGAACTCCCAAGTTCTACAGCCTGCAGAACCACCATCATTAGAAGTCTTTCTGAACAGGTAAGACATGTTTGTTTTAACGTAGGTGTGTTACTGTGGGATGGTGCGACCTTGCAAGGAAGGAATATGGTTAGTGTTACGCATTTCAAGTGAGACAACTCGGTGAGGACAGGTGATAACTTACTGTAAAATGTAGTATGGAAAAACTATCAACTGCAAATTAGAATATATTGGCAAGTACAAGTGGACATAATAGACTACCTTGTTTTTTTCCAAAACTTCCTTTACATATATGTTCTAGAATAGATTCAATTTAATGTCTGTTCTAAAACATGCACTTATCAAAACTCTTTTCATGCACATGTAACACTACAATTGTAACTGAAGAAAACCTTAAAGTAAAACCATATCCAGTCTGTACTCTAAGTTAAGATTCCCATGTAAATCTGCTTTATGTAAAAATTAGCTGGTCTCATACTAAATGCCCTTAAACACATTCATGTGTCTCATGTTGCTGCAGTCCTGTCACACTCTTTTCATGCTCAAAACTCTTCTCAGATTCATTTCAGAATGAAATGAGAAACAAGAACTGAACAGGAAAATGAGCAAAGTCAGTGATTATTTTGAATGGTCTGCACTGGCACAATTATCTGAAAGAGGCATTTCTATTTCTTCTATTTTTGTCCTTTTAATAGGAATTAATCTATAGAGATTAACATCAAGAACAAACATTAAATCTTAAATGATCTACATCCAAACTCCTGAGAAAATTTTCATAGAACAGCACCTCTACTTAAAATGACAGAAATGGCCAAAGGTGGATTAATAATCAACTAATAAACACACTTAACTCACGATGATGTGCCCTGGACCACAGGGCATGTTTTGCTTATGATACTTTTGGAGCAGCCTAACTCCTCAACAACACTTTCAGGATTTCTCCTGAAACTGAGAGACAGACATCAAATTTGCTGCAATCTGTGCAAAACAGCTGTTCCTGAATGTAACCTTGGATGCCTGATACACCCACCAGGGAAAACAATCAAGGGCTACCAGCCAAGGCCATGCTGTTTCAGTAGGACCCTCCCTATTATGGCCAAAATTTGTGGAAGCACCATCTGTTCCGACAACAAAGAGCACGACTTTTCTTTATTTGTTGTTTGATCCCCCAGCTCCCAGTCTAATATTTTCTTCACCTGTGACACTGCAACATGTCCCTGGCTTTGCAGAGTGTGCACCACATACAACAGGGAACTATCTTCTTCCAAGTTTTGCATTATCTAGCTCATAGTAGGGAGCAATACCACAAATTAAACTCCAGTCACACAGAAAGTTGTTTACAATATAAAGCAGAGGGAGTTTTCATTGTTCAAATGCCATTAATGAAATCCACACAAATAAGTCCCCAAGCTTTTTCCTCAAAAATTAATGCTAAAGCATTTATTCACAACCACACGTTCTTTCCAAAAGCCTAACAATTACCATGCTTTAATGACATCTCTTTGGAGAATATGGATATATAATATGTGTAAACCTAAAATAATTGTTTGGCTGGAAGCCTGGTTAAATCTGTGAGTGAAAATCAATCTTTCAGATGAAAATTTTTTTCATAGTACAGTTATATTCATTGTATAAGTCAAACTGTACTTTGAAGTCAGCAATTTGGAAAAGTGTTTTCCTTCTTCAGAGGTTAGGGGAAAAAACCAAAAAAAATTCTTACTATTCAAAATAGTTGACATCTTTCTTACAGTGTTGGAAGAAAATTGGAAGAACCTGCATGTCAGCAAGAAAAAATGGCATGCTACGAACTGATGCTAACTTAAAAATTACAAAAGGAACTTTATGTATAGAATTAATGAAAACCAACAGAGTTACCCTGTTCTAAGAGTTAAGGTGTAAGACCTGGGGGAGAGGGAGAGATAAAAAAAAAAGGAGCTGGAAAATAAAGAAAAAGTAATAACAAGTGACTAAGGCATCAATCAGCTGGACAGATCATTGACAGAACAGATAATGAAAAATTAAAAATGGCTACAATATGTGATCACTAACAGTCAACAAAACTCCTACTAAACCAATATGTTGTTTCATTTTTTTTTTCCAGGAAAATATTTTATTTTCCCCATATCAGTGGTTTCAGTCACTCAAAGTTAATTGTTTCACCACACTAACAAATAGATCTACAAGTCAAAATCATGTCCAGGGATAGAAAGGAAAAAAAAAAACAGCAGAAACTAAGGGAAACTCATTAGCTACTTTCCTTCATAGCTAAATATTTAATGAATAGGCATTTTAAGGCTGCTATTCTTACGTAAGAGTTCTGTAATTCTAATTTTTTGCAGGGGATCTCATAGTAGCACCACTTCCTCATCAAGGCATTATTATTTTTCATGGCAACTTCTCTAATAAAACTGCAGATTTGATAAATAGGTAAGATACACAAATAATACTAAATTTTATGAACTACATATTTTCCAATAAAATATTTTAAAGTACGCAAGTTATACTATAGTCACAGAAAAATCAGGATGTTTTAAAAGTAAGAGGCAGTCCTAGATAGTCTTAAAAAATCATGTAAATAAGAGAGAAAGGATCTCCAGTTTTTAGATGAGGAAATAAGCCATAGAGTATTTTATACTGAGGTTTGCTTCCATACAGCCTACTTACCACCCAGATTTTACGCTATTCAGGAAAAAGTGTGTATTTTTTAGACATAACATTATAAAATATTTATATGAACTCATTAAACACAGGTCTACAATGGACTGGTTTTACCTCACTGTACCTTCTTAGCTGTTTTATTAGGAATTTATGTTGTGTTTCACTTACATAAAACGACCATGTTTTCCAGGTGAATGAATGCTGTTCATTTTCCAAGTTCTGTGAGGAACAGAGCTGTGACCTTATAATCAGTCTATTAATTTCAAAGAGTATGAAGACTTCACAGAAGGTCTATACTAACTGAAATCTTTCAGCTATGAAGAGGCTTTTTCAAATAAGTCTAGTCTCCAAAATTTCTTCACCTAATATGACATTTTCATAAAGTCTCAGAAACTTGTTTTCAAAAAAAGTCTTATTATTTCAATAAAAATAAAAAAGGGTAACCATTACAAATAAAAGCTAACTTTACTATGGAATAGACACTGATAGAGTTTAGCATGTTTTTGAAAAGTGTTTTTCATGTGAGCAGATTCAAATGACACAGAATAATCAGAGAATAGCAATCTTGAAGTATTGTATACATCTGTAAAAACCTGAATCAAAAAATCTCAAAGTCACTGGGAAGCACACTGACTGTACCACTTTTTTTGAGTTTTAGCTAGTCTGATATTCACAAATGCCTCAAGATAAAAAGCTTATGCTGGGTTCCTATTACTGGTAAGCCAATTTGAATTCTGCTTGTCAAACACTGGCCTAAGACACAGCAGTACATTTGACCACATGATCAAACTCTACCAACTAAATTTACTTTCTTCCATGAATAGACCAAAATAATTTAACTTTCCATCCAATTTGATATGAACTGAAAAGTATGGGTGGGTCTCAGAATTAAGGCAGAAGACTTTCCTGACAATCATATTGAAAGGAGCTGAATGAGTTACAATAGCAGCTGTCTCATCCAAATTGAGATAATTGATAATCCAAACACACAGGGAACAATTAATAAAAGGTCTATCTGGAAGTTTCATAGAATGTTAAGCACTCTGTTTTCACCTTTGAGTTCAAGAGGTTACTGCAGGAAAGTCTCCCAGATATGCATTTGCTTTGCTTCTTCCCTGGCTTCAATGCCTCAGATACTAATAATTAAAACTACATGATCTGAAGTATAAGACATTTAGAAATGGACTCACTGTACTACTTACAGTTCCATCAACATGCTGAAATGTAAGCATTTTTTTAGTAAGATATTTTGCTTATCTTCCTGCACAGAACTACGCATCATCTATTTCTGCATTTGTATTATTATTCACATAAAATATTCTATAGGCAACCATGCGTCCTTTACAATGTCTTTATGTAGGTATATTAACCCAAGAAGGACTGATAATATACTGAATAGATTGAAATACTGAAAGACTGAAGTTCTGATCTATAAGAATGTATATAGATAGCATCATTTTCCATTTTAGTGGGAAAAATATCAGTGACTTGAGCTGTATGCTCCCGTTACTGGGGCAAAGAGAGACATAGTAATCTTTGGGTAAAGAAAATATCCTAACTTAAACCAAAAAATATTGATAAGTTGTGTTGGCAGGCAGACAGAATAGTTTAGAAAATATTTAAAGACACACCATGGCTATGGATATATGCTGACAAGTGGTAAATCCAGTTTTCTCTCCCTCTACATTAATACTGGCTGCTGTGGTTAAGTCACGTGACAACTGCAGCTTTTCTGGGGCTTATTTCATCCCCAATCCTTCATAAAACAGGTATGTTTGACCTCATGTAAGACTGCAGCTACAATGCAGTTATCAGCATGTATTTAAAACTAGCATAGTTTGAATTACAGAAGAATAATTTAGTTCTATTTTAGAGATTCATTCTCCATTTTAAAAACTCCTGCACAAAAGATTTGTATAAATAAAGTGGTAATTTCCTACTAGAAATTACTCTTTATCAATTTATTCATCTGGGAAATACACACAGAAAATGCTGTCTGCACTTTTCCATGTTGACATCCCCTCACTCCCTCTATAGGAAATCATCACTCTCATCTATACACTTAGAATAATTTTTAAGTAATGCAAAGTATTAGTATAATCTCTCATATGATTTGGGCCTGAGGCACAAAGCAACTACTTGCTGAGATTCTACTACTAATATAACTTCCAGATAAATTTCAGAAAACCCAAAGCACATTTTTAGTTCTAATTTTAATATGAGTAACCTCTTCTAGCATTAGTAGCAAAAAGTTTGCCTTATTTAACAAAATTAACCCCAAAATTCAGTCCTAACTAGATCTTATATTTTTCTGCATTGGTTACCAAATGTATCTTCAGCACATTTAAGAGTAGGGAAATCCTAATTACAGGAGTCACTAAAATACACTACTGAACAAATAAATAATAGTAAATGAGTATTTTTCCTACTGAAAATTGTGCAAACATACTCAAAAACATGTAAAAAAATTTACTAAAAAAACTGTTCTGCCTGAAGTTACCATTATCCAGTATTTCAAAACATGTGAAAAAACCAAACTAGGAATCAAATGGGAGTCTCTTCACACATTTTTTAGAATTTAATATGCTTTCCATAAACAACTGTACTCGTCTGCAGGTGTGTATAATAGAATTACATCCACATTTTAATTATAGACCTATCACTAAAAGGAATATTTTCACAGCTATTCAATGGACTAAAAGGATATGTATACAGAGTAGAGAAGGAGCAAAAACCTGGAAGCACCACAATAAATACAGACACCTTACACTACTGAAAAAAGAAAAAAAATCAAATCCTGACCATCTGAAAGGAAGTTAAGAATCCATTCTGCATTCCAGGTTTTACTTAACCACTCAGCTTGTTTTAAGATTGCTGCTGTGAACAAAGAACAGGAACTGTGAGTTTAAATCACATTTTAATTTCTTTCACAGTTCATTCATTGGGCAACAACCAGGTAATGGTCAGGATAAATGCCAGTAATATTTCTTTTGTGGTTCCTAATTCTAACCCCAGTCAGACAAATTGCTCTACTAGATTTTTCTCTGTCAGCTCAAATCAACCTCATTAACAGCAATTTTTTTTTCTTTATATCTAGATTTTCTTTTATAAAACCTGTTCATGTTAGGTTAATTTTTCATATTCTGGGCAGTAGTTTTTCTGAACGGATAAACTACAGGAGAAGCCAATAACTTCTCTTAAGAAAAACCCCACACAAACATAATCTATTTTTGATTATTTCCCTTCAGTCTCCTCTACATTTCCAGGGTTATCCTTCCCCTCCTCCTTGCTCCCTCATTGACTCTAATTGTGAAAACTATGTGCTGACTCCAGAAAAAGAAGAAAGAATAAATCAGATAGATGATTTTTAAGCAATGTCATGATACTATACCAATAATGGTCTCTTAGCCATCTGAGCATGTGTGTTAATACCTGTGCTGCTGAAGCAAATATCTTCTATTTTCTATGATTAAAGATGGACTATTTCCACCTACAAGCAAGATCTATTTTACAGAATAAATACCAAAGTACATAATAAAAATATTTTTCCTGCCTATTTCTTCCTCCACATTGGAAAAAAGCCCAGTTCTGGCTGGGTATCAATAAAATCTGTTTTTTCCTTGATTAACATGGCATACTGACTTGAATTCAGATTGTGTCTTCTCCCTTCACAGACACTACTACAGAGCCCTTTAATTGCATGAATTTATGTTCTCTTCTATTTGCCATTGATTAAGCCATGGCCAGTTCAAAAGAATGATGTGTCTCATCTTTCATTTCAAGTATTTCTATGTTTATAGTATGTCTTCAGCCTTATTATTCACAATTGAAGTGTCAAAAAAAATAGTTTTGCTTATTTTAACACCTTATAAGAAATATAAAGTGGATTAACAGAACTTCTAAGGAAACCACATCTGAACACCATCTGCCAGCGTAATCAATAACTTGTTTCTTTTTCCTCTGGACTTTAAACTAAAAATTGACCAAGTGAGCTCTAGAACCTGAATCAAAAAGATGTTCCTCAGAGGAAACACTTTCGTTTGATTTCTGCCCCTGCCAAGTATAAATATACTACGTTGAACTGGAGTTGGCACCTCTGGAAGGCACCCCACTGAAACCCTGTAGACAGGCCAGCATCCTGGTGCTGGCCTAGGCATCCCAAGTACATTGAATCATGAGAAACAAGTCCAAAAATTATCTCTGTAATTTCTTTAAATTATTATTGAAACTTCAAACAGATGAAATTTCAAATTTGCCAGCTGGTGGTTGACACTCCTTAATCTCCCTACTCTGGTTTGAGTGCTGACTAGAAAGGGGGTACAACATATATTCATAACTTTGCAGGTGTTAGACACTTGTTCAGAAACAAATCTACATCAGCCCTGCACTGTGCACAGATAAATGCATGTCTGATCGGTCACTTCATTTCTGCTTTTCTCCTTCTGAAGGTGAGGACGTGTCAGTCACACCAAAGATTTTATAAATATATTCTCCACTGCTGGCAAACAAATGTACCGGTATTTGATTTGATAACACAGTCAAATGATTTAAATCAACCCCATATATTTTAGTTATAATTTAATGGGTTTAAACATGCTTAAGCTTTTGAATTTATTTGCATATAAAGCAAGTGGAGTCACAATCCTTTCTCAATCATGTACAGTACATCATTTGAGGAAAAAAAGTCTCAAAGGTGTGAAAAGGGGACAAAGGAAGGGCAAGAAACCTGGACAGAAACAAATATGCATGGGGAAGGTACATAAATAGGTGGGAAGAGTGAGTTCAAAGTCTCACAAGGACATGAGAATGAAACTTGTTTTAAATCACAACACAGTCAATTATTCTGAAGAGTGAATATATGTTTTATACATGTATTATTTCCACGTGCTTTTGATAAAGGCAAATGCAAATAATTTACATTGTTGTAGACCACAACTTCGTATTTTCATTTGTCGAAAGGCAAAAAATCACATTTCATGTGTAAGTTATGATCCTCCTTTTAATGAGGACTTTGACAACTGACAAAAGCATGTAGATTTCTGTTTCAAATATATCTTAAGTGTGTTCTATAATATCTGAATTATAAATTGTTAGAGGCTATTTATGTTTCTGATAGTTCCTTTGGTACACTGTAAGTGAGATTTGTTAGCAGTATTTCTGTAGTCAGACAACACTATTAAAACTCAACACGTGCATTCCATCCTCATGGAGAAGGAGATTAGTGATTTCTGGACAGAATTTTGCCTCCAGAGTTTTAGTTATTTTTTAAGAAAGATTGAGGAGATCTTTAGGTCCATGTTTCTCACGGTTAATGCTACATTTTTATTACTCTATTGTTTCTTTATTATTTTTTGTCTCTATTGTTCATGTATTATTACTTTGTTATTTCTGTTAGTTTAATTGTATTCTGCTTTCAGTGAAGCAGAAAAATTAATATATTTGCAAAACTGCGTTGCACATGAATTCTATTAAGCTAAATACACTTAAGTGACTATATTAAGAAAACATCATAGAAAAAAAATCAGCAGAAAGCTTTTTTTATCTAACAATATATCATCATTTTTTAGTAACACAATAGAATATCGTAAGTTGTAAGAATGAAAATATTATTTAACCTTATGAACGTTTTCTACATTTAACACTTGCTCACCAAGCAAACCAAGTATGAGTTATTTTGAAAACTGAACCTCGTTATTAGCTCTTTAAGAAGAAAATATTTGAAAACTAAATTATCAAGTATATTAAAATGCTAAAGGTACAATACTACAACGTCTTATCAAAAATTACCAGATTAGATCTTTATGTCTTGTCTTTCAATAACTCTTGCAGAAAATCCATGGGAAAAAGATCATTGATTTTCCAGTATACTAGATGTGGATTTTTGCTTTCTTTCCATGTTAAGAGAAAAAATACAAATATTAAAAAAAAAAAATCCCTTTAAGAGTATTTTTTCTCTCTCATTATTTCTTTGGTGGGTTTTCAGGTGATCAGTTTTTGCTGCCTTTTGCTACATTGACTTAGAAAAGTCAAAATCTCCCCATGCTTAACACTGCGAGTTAGAATAACTGAATTACTTTGCTAAATGCAAGAGCACTTACAAAGACTCTATTTGCATTTTAACTTATATTATGTAAATCACAATACATAAATATAGTGATTAAGTTCCACTCAAAATCACCATGTGCTACTAGAAGCTCAAGTACCTAGAAATTTAACAGCATTTAAGATTTTCAGCTGAATTGAAAAGCACTATTTAAAACCTCCACCTGGGAAGGTAACATTC
The DNA here is from genome assembly GCA_013399875.1 of Gymnorhina tibicen. Classification (NCBI taxonomy): domain Eukaryota; kingdom Metazoa; phylum Chordata; class Aves; order Passeriformes; family Artamidae; genus Gymnorhina; species Gymnorhina tibicen. Next base: position 662,095 of record VXAZ01001997.1, on the reverse strand, counting down.
AGGCTTTATGCATTAACTGTAAATTCCTCATCTGCTTGTCAACAGCTTGCAAAGGCAAGACAGAGCCTTCAGTGCTCTGTATTAACTAACACAGTCATTATAGTAAGAATCTGAGTATCAAAATATAGACAATATTTCAAACATTTTCTTCAGCTCAAATACTGGCTTTAAAAGAAACATTTTAGGTGGCTAGAATTTGGCCTTAGTGTTGTAGTAGCAACTACCATGGCAGATGAAATCAAACAAAAAATTGTCAGTGTTTCAAACCAGATGATCTTGCTTAGAAAAGAATAATGATTGTTTTATTTATCACATGGATAAATAAAATGTTCTAATGAATGTTCTAATACATATTCTTATAAAATCTGAAATTTTACCTCCTGGGTTTTGAGAGATAATGTTATGTAAAATTTTGATTCTTTCAGTACTGTACCACTAAAGTAGTTTTAAAGTGCTGTGATTTATGACCCAGAAATGTTTAGATAATTACTGTACATATTTTAGCACTCCTTGCGGAAAGGAAATATGCGGGAGTCCTGGCACAGAGATTAGAGTTCATAGAAGCAGGGCACTAAGTGCCAAGCTGAAGAACATAATATCCAGAATTAAAGACTCAGATGAGAGTGTAGTTCCATGAACCAGCCACAGGATCTTTCACATTTCATGGCTTGGTGGCTTCTGACAGTTCAGTAGCTACTTAGAAATATGACCCAGCAATCAAAGGAGCCATCTCGTCACTCCCTAGACAAAAAGCAGTTCTGCAGGCACTTCTGCATTAGGTTTATCAATATTTTTGCAGTTTTGTGCACACCAGGATATCAAGTTCAAATGATAATTGCAGAGCCTGCCACCCCATCCCAGTCTACAGTGCACGCAAAAATCTCCCTTCATTTTAAACTTCACAATTTAGCTATTGCAAATTCTTACAGGTGTGAGGATTACCTGGCAAAGGCTTCTGACTTACCTGAAGGCTGCTGGTGAGCAGAGTTAAGGGACTTTACATCAAACACTCAGAGGACTTTAACATACTAGCACACAAACAGCACAAGGCTGTTTAACAAATTTAAATGTTTCAAACTAAGAGTAATTATATTATGAGAAGATGAAAAAGGGAAACTATTTTTTTGCTAGTAGCCACTCCACATAAGCAACAAATTTTCAATGTCATAGCTACAGTCACAGCATTTATATGTAGCTTGGGTTTACTGTCACTTTTCATCTCTTTGTTGCTGAGGTGTCAAACCACAGCAGCAGCAACAGGGTTATGGTAGAGAATGGAAATAGAAAGATGAAACAACAGCACTGAAAGAATCAAAATCTGCAGTGCTGCTGAGATTGAATACAGAGACCCTTCACCTTCATGGTGGGTTTTCAGTAAGTATAAACTTGCAGGTTTTTGTCAGTTGATGATGATTATTTAAGGTAATGGCAACCACGTTAGAAGTTGGGGGTTTTTTGAGTCTCTGATGATGGCTGGGTCAGTCAGTATTCAATTAATGACTATATCATGGCAAAAAAACCCCAAGCAAGATGAATGGAAATGAATCACAGCCCACTGTGCTGACAGACAGACTGGAGGAGGGGTGGAGGGAATTTTAAAATAGCTGACTAGGTTTAACTCAACTGCCTCATTTTGGAAGCATGTTACCAGCTTGCCCCACTCTTTTCCCAGCATCCAACAGAGCAATTAGCTCTAAATTAATATTGGGGATGTAGAACTCAACAAAGCCAGCCACTCGGGAAACCAAACATAGTTACTGATTTTCCATTCCCCGCGTCTGGAGGTACTGTGAAGGTATGTAGACTTCTGGTCACACATGAGTATTTTTGTCAGGATACTGGTACTCTGAAAGCAATGGTGCATCCTCAGAACACAGATGTATGGTTCATCAACTCTTTATCCCACATACCATAATGCTTCCTATTCCCAACAAGCTTAAAGATATAAAGATATAATATGTGTAATAAACTGGATTTTTTCAGACATTTCTGCCAGCTGACAGTCTTGAAAAAAATAGTCCTGTAACAAAATGAGAAAATGTTGAATGTTTTTTACCCCAAGAACATCCAACACTTTCCTAGCATCCATTGTCACCTCTTGCAGAGAGATTGTATTTCAAGAATCCAAGTGGGGAACCGGATAAATCACCTCTCGAATATTAAATTTGCATTTACCTTCTTAGCACCTTCAAACAAAACTGTTTCTATTGGCCAAAGATCAAAGATGAAAACTGATGTCAGCCGAGCAAAGCTACATCAAGTTGATTCACGCTGTTCCTGAATATTTTCAAGGCATTTAAAAACTTTGGATCTCCAGAGACAAAAAGCTTTCCCATACTGTAGAAGGCTTAAAATTATATTTCCCATTATTAAAATGAACTAGAGACAAGATTGGAGATGCTGAAAAGTCAACTGCAGTGAATACTTGGCAAAATGTGCTGTAACAGCCCACTTAAAATGAACAGGATTGGGTTTTTCTTTGGTTTTGTTTTGGAGAAAGCAGTAGGATATTCAAGAACATAGAAAACAAGTTTGTCTCTCCAACAAGAAGCATGGAAAACTTAATACAGCAGCCCAGTTTTCACTGTGGTATTTTCAGTGAATGTTCAGTTTCTGATAAATATGCCAACTGCGGTCATGGAATGTGCTCATGGGAGTCACAGGCTTGATGAACTGGCAAGGTTTCATCATTTTATTACTATGCACTACACAAATCTTCGTATTGGATTTGTCAGCCTTAAAAGGTATTGCAAGCTGAGAAACATCCATCTATGACACTTAGTGTAGAAATTATGGACTCGATTTGGCAGGTGATCAGATTACTGACAAGTGAAGAGAGGAAGACACGGTCAGAGGCGAACTCTGTGATATGGCTATCTCTGATAATCACACAAGATACTCAGCATAACTGGAGGTTAAACCTAGACGGTTTCAAAAGAACCATGACAGAGCTCACAAATAGTTTTGTCAAAGGCAGAATGGCCCTGTGAGTGATTTAAAAGTTCACAACGCAATCTAAAATCATCATCAGAGAATTCTTAAGGAACAATTACCTGAGGCTCCTGATTAACTCATGTACACGTGAATTTAAATCAGCTCAAGAAAGTAAAGCAGAGCATGCAAACATATGGAATTCATAACAGGAAGAGTAGTATTGACACTGAGGTGCTTAATAGCATACTCTAAATTGCTGTCTGTAAATATTAATTAATAAATTAATTTTTGAACAACATAGCTATTAGAAAATTTAATGAGAATTACAGCAATTTTAGTGGATTTAACAACTGATGAAACCCCAAATGAATTCCATTTTAACTACCAGTTTTCCTAATAGCCAGAGTACACATCATTCAGGCTTAAGGTGAACAAGATGGACTTGGAAAATTTAAATCTGGTTGAAGCTCATCTCCAAAAAAAAAATTAATCTGTTAGCATCTTTTCCCAGAAACAACAGAAAAACACTGCTATGCTACTCAAAATGAAAGAATACAAGGACATATATATATAGTTCTCAGAAAACAACGCAGTACTGGAATACAGAATCTGTGTATAAGAAGGATTATAAATTTCTTCATACAAAGTAAACAAGAACCATGAGATCATCATTCTTAGTTCTTTTACACCCATGAGTTCTCAGGCTTTGTCTCTTCATAGATCAGTAGCACATACTTCCTCATTAAAATTCAGTCAATAATTAAAGTTAGCCAGTATGTCAGGGAAGCATTAGAGCATCACTGATTGCTTAATGCTTGTTATTGTCAGTCCATTTATATCATTATTGCAAAATTTTATGTTATCATTTTATGTCAGCTACTTCTTAAACATGAGGTAAAGTACCAGCCCATTTCTCGAAGTTGAAATAGCAATCCTTTCGACCAGAATTTTCTAAAGAGGGAAATTATGACTAATTCCTAAAAAGCCTTAAAGGTAGTATTTTACTTGGGGAGAGTAATAGTGATACAGGAGCTTTTGATCTGATACAGAATGAGATACAAAAAAATGTCCATTGAGCCACATAGAAGTTTTCAATCTGTTAAACAGAAAAACTCAATTACAAACTGAATGTAGCTGCTAACCTGAGACATACAAAGATCTACTGGAGGAAGAAGTGACCTAAAATCTACAGAATAATGGCTTGCACATCACATTCCAGACTCCCAAACGCCCTTCTCACAGCCATAGGTTTTACAGGCCAAAAAGAACTCTGAAACCTATTGTCGGAAGTCTACCTTTTTTCAACCTGATTTTAATTTAAGTTTTTAACTGAAAAGTATTTCAGCACTGATTTATAAGAATTTGTTTGAGAACAGAAGAACTACCACACAGCAAACTTGTCAGGTAAAAAGAAATGAAAGAACAAGTATATTGGAGAGGAGGAACAGAGAGGGCAGAAAGAAGCTTTCAATCCTGGAAAATTTCCATTCTGGTATTAAAAAGATAAAATAACAGTTCAGAAACTGAAAGCACTTCAAAGCAAATGAATCACAAGGGAAAGTTGGAAAATCTGTTTTCAGGAGGAATTTTAACAACTCTGCCATTGGTAAAGAAGTGGTGCTCTTTTTTCCAAATATGCATTAAAAAAATGTAAAGGAATTCCATCTGTTAATGTATCAGATACGAACAGAAATAATTGTAAATGCTAGAAAAATTACTCTGATCACATTATTTCTAAGAGTAATTCTTAAAAAAGAGGCTAATGAACCTGCATATCTGAAAAAGAAGTTTAAAGTTGCTCTATGCAAGTGAAAAAAGGGACTATTTCCAATTTACAAAATTTGCAGCTATTCAACTAATATTTAATTTTATTCTCTTAAGGGATGCATTCTGAATTTTTTCTGAACTTACCTTAATAGATTTAGCAGCACAAGCCAATATACTAAAACACTCTGATTATTTAGAATCTTGGGGGGGTTTTCAGTGTTATTCAGAAGGAATTTAGAAAGGATATCTGTCAGTGTGAAAGTATACCAGAGATCCAGAAAAAACCCCCGAACAATCTCTGCCATGGTCAACTGAAAAGAAAGGAAAGCCAACCTTGTAACAGAATTTCTATCTACACAAGTTTTCAAATGCAGAGAGGCTTGAGAAATACACAAGGTTTTTTTATTTTCTCTGTTCTTGTTGGAAAGTTGAGAAGATTAATAACAAGAGCTTGAAATTTCTTTTTCATTCTCCTTCTCTGCATTCTCTGACAAGTTATTTGTGTCGCATGTCAGTTTAAGTCACGGACAAGTTTTCAAAGAGGAAAAATGTGCTACATGTTTCTCCCCTCTCTGCCAGCAATAAACAGCCCCAAACCACTCCTCTGCTATAGAAATACTCACCTCATACTGCTTAAATGGTTAAAAAGACTGTGACTGGGAGATGTATGGGAATACAGAGGATCATGACGAGTTACATTACATTGTTTTTCTCCCCCTCAAAATAAATGCAATCATAAAATTTATGCTATTTGCAGTTTATTTTTCTCCCAAGATTACAAATGTAAACAGCTTATTAACTTTATTATGTTTCATTCAGTCAATATATTTCCATACAACATAGTTTGACAACTAATAAGGGAGTATTTGGCAACAAAAAAGATTAAAAGATATATATATATGATAGTGAAGAGAACTTTCTAACTTATTATCAAGCAATTTCCCACCTTGATGTGTCATATAAGAGCAGTCCTGCACACTAGCTATACTACCAGATACCAGAACTAGCTACTGAAAATAAGTAAAAAATGTTAGGATGGTGTTGAGACTACAAATCCATAATTTTCAAGGGAAATAAAAACCTGGCAAGTACACAATAAAAATTACAGCGCTGCAAGGTAGAGAATCGATGTTGCACTCAATGCCAAGCATGATACACTAAAAACACACATTGAACGAGTCTAAATAGTTGCAGTTCTCTTTAGTAATCACACCTTTAAAGCCTGTTTGATTAAGATATTTCAATAACTAAGATCTAGAGTCTCAAGAGACATTTACCTCATTTTTTAAAGCTTGTCCTTAAAGATGCTTAAATTTTGGTTTCTCTCTTCTCCCTTCCTCTGCTTTATTTCCTGACAAGAAGAAAGCATAATAAAAATTGCTTAGAAAGGACATTAAAAAGGAAAGAAAACCATCAGGCAAGAAGAACTGGAAGGAAAAATTAGGGTTGTTCTTTGGCTCTGTAAAATTTATGGAGATAATCCTCCTTTTAAGCCTTTCAATCATTCTTGGGAGACCTCACATCAATAATACCATCACATTAAACAATGTTATTCTGATAATTTCAGTAAATTTCAATCTATTATCATTTACAGACATCGGAAATTCTTTCCTGAATTAAAGAAATCATAAAAACTAGTAATATATATACAAATTTGTAAAGGAGCCTTTCCAACAGAATTCTGGCATATATTGGTGTGATCCAAATTAAAAGCTAATTTAAAAACTGTACGGCTCCTGAAACTGAGACATTTTTTCTTTAATATCTCCCTTACTGCAACACCTAAAAAATAAATAACATACTTATGAAGCTTGTTTCTCTTGTATTCATCAATGTATTACCTTCACATATCTATAATAAAAAATGGAATTTTCTTTTTACATTTAAATATTACTGTAATACTACTGGTCCTACGGCAAAATATATTTGATCAGATTTTATTGCCATTTCAATTATTCAAGTTTGTACTATTATCAACAAATTTAATGCAGCAAACAAGTGCAAGTCTTGTTACATCACCCATATTCTACCTTCATTCAAACATTTATGAGATGTACAGAGAAACTTCAGAAATGAAAATATTGATTCCTTTCAGAATTATCAGTTGTAACTCAAGATCATACAGTGACTTGAAGAATTTTTATTAATACTTTCAGAATTCGTTTCCCATTTTTAAATTTTTCAATTCAAGAACTGAATTTCAAGAGGTAGATGGTAAATTCTTGCCTTCACTTCTCAATCCTGCTTGTGTCTGTTTACCTTCCTATTCTTCACTTTCTTCAGAACTCAGACACATATTTCTTTCCTTTTCCTCCCCAGTGAATACATTTTGTTTGGTTTATTTCATTGATGGTTTTCCTTAATTTACTTAGGATTACATAAAGCAGAAGCAGGGGTGTCAGAATATGTGCTAAATTCTTTGCAGCTCTAAAATGCTTCTTACAGAACCAAATCTGCTTTATTTCATTTGTCCCCTCCAATGGTACACAGCAATCTTTAGGGCTCTAAGGTTATTGCATGGTGTATATCTTTGTCATAACACTGTGGAATATTCCATTCACTGGACACAGAAAATAAAAAGGCAATAGTTAAAGCCACTCTGTGTTGGTTTAACACAGCCTGGTTTGTTGTTTTTTTTTTTTTTGGGGGGTGGGGAACCCAAAGATATGGCTTCTGTGAGAAGCTGCTGGAAGCTTCCACTGTGTCTGGCAGAGCCAGTCTCTGATGGCTCTGAAGATGGACATGCCGCTGGCCCAGCTAGAGAAGTTGTAACACCTGTGTGATGACATATTTAGGAAGGAAATCAAAACAGCGCAGGCAGGTTTGTTTTTCCGAGGGGTGGCGAGGCGCCGCCGTCAAGATGACCCTGGCAGCACGAGCGGCCACGCGGCCGCCGTGGCCTCTGCCATCTCGGCCCGGCCTGCGGCGAGCCTTGCCTGCCTGGCTGCCCCCAGCCAGCTGCGCTGCGGGCACAAGGGCGCGGGCACGAGGGCGCGCGCAGCGGCGGCGGCTTCTCCTTTCCAGCGCCCCACATGGAGAGAGGCGCTGAGCGGCGCCGGGGCCGCGGCGGCCAGCACCGCCCATGCAGTGCCAGCGGGGACGTGGCCGGCAGCGGAAACATGCCGAGAGATTCCCCGAGGCAGAACCTAAGTTCTCAGCACTGCAAAATCCTGCAGAAATCTTTGGTGGAATTTGTTGGCGATGGTACTTACGAGCAGCAGTTTTTTCCTCCAAGTTGGAGAAAGAGGAGGACATGTGGAGAAAAACAACATGGCAACACCAAGGTGAGTGGAAAGAAAGGGGGGAGGAGGTGCTCCAAGCACCAGAGTCGAGGTTATCTCTGCAAGCCGTAGCAAGGACTATAATAAAACAAACTGCCCCCCTGTAATCCATGAAGTCCACGGGGGGATGCAGAGATCCACTCACAGCCTGTGGGAAAAGGTGCTCATGCCGGAGCAGGTGGATGATAAAAAAAGCTGCTGGAGACCCGAATAGAGAGAGAGGACCCCTGCTTACAGAGATAGAGAAAGAAAGCCCTTGCTTCCAAACTAGAACAGCCTATCCTTAGAAGACTACACCCCATGGACTAAGTGACCCATGCCATGACATGTTTTGCCCATGAGAGGGACTCACGTTACAGCAGGTCGGGCGGGACTGCTACTCGTGGAATCAGAACTACGCTGGAGAAGTTCATGGAGAACTGTCTCCTGTGGGAAGGTCCCCATGGCCTAGCAGAAGAAAGAGACTCCTCTCCCTGAGCGAACTGAAGAAAGATCTAGAGTGACAAATTGGCTAAACAGCCCCATGGCCTGTCTCCCTGCACTATTGGTGGGAAGGAGGGTGGGACTGGGGGGGAAAAAGGGTGTTTTCAAAGGCTTGTTTTATTCCTCATTATCCTCCTCTGACTCTGTTAATAGTAAATTTACTTTATACCTTTAAGTTTGAGCCTGTTTTGCCCTTAGAGTGTTTTCTCCCAATCCTTAACTCATGAACCCTTAGTTATGATTTTCGTGGGTACCTGGTACTTTAACCGATACCACGACATACTCACAGCTGCTTGTTTGGTTTTGGTGTTATATGGCAAACACAATTCAAAATGCACCGACACGATTTATTCTATAGATTCAAAAATAATGTGTAAGGTGTTCTTTTTCATAGATTTGCTAGTAGCACACATCCCCAATTCACTTTGAAATAAGAAATTCAACTCCCCTCTAAAACTGTATCCCAGTAATTGCTATTTCAGCAATGCACTTGAAAACATTACTCTCATAAACATATAGAGAAAATATTCTGGGGTACCTCAGAACGTATCTGAAGATACCACATTATTTTTTCAGGTACAAGGATTATATTTCCTTTATTCTTAGATTTTTATTCATGTAAATGAGTATTAGTGCTGAAATCTAGAAACTCATATCCTACAGTAATGTTAAAACCATTTGTGCTTACAAACACTCCCTTTGGAAAAACAACTATAGTACTACTATAGTTACTATTCTAGTAGCGGGATTGTAACTTTATCTAAAGACTTACTGCTCTTAAGGCATGAATCATGTTAACTGTCTTCTGCAACTTATGTTCACTAAAGGTGGTTCTGCAGCCATGCAAGGAAAATGTTAAATCAGAGAACCTTGTTGAAGAAAAAAGCAGATTAAGCCATATTCAGCAAACTTTCACTGCCTTCACAGCACCTGCTTTCAGAACATGTACCTGTCTCTGCAGAGCACTGCAGTTCTCACTGGGAGAGTGTACCACTGGAGAACAGTATGGCACTAAGGTATTAAGGAAAGATGACCATGTGACTCAAGTATGTTTGACTTGAACGTAATTAATCTCAAATGACTGCCAGAGAAAAAGAAGCATGGAAAAAGACAAACTAAAAATGTGTTTATGTAAAATGAAATGTCAGCCCGAGGAAGTTGCAGAAATTCTTAGGAAATTCTTGCCTTTGAGGCAGTTTGAGTTCCAATTTTATACTGGCTTTTTGGTACACAATGACCACAACATGTCTTGGAGTGAGCAGCCTACTTTCACTGCTGCTCTCATCTGAAACTATTGCTTTACTACACAAATATTTTGCTGAAAATTTTATTTGGTAAGAAAACACTTCTTTGAAGCTTATATTTCTCAGTGTAATATTTCAATCATGAAACTTCGTAACAAAACTCCCATTGCTGTTACACACTTCTTTGTTAAACTATGTAAAAACAAAAGTTAAACTCCATTTCATGCTGGAAGAAAACCAACATTCTGTTAAAATTTGGAATTAACATGAAAGCGTTACTGAAAATTTTCTCTGCCACCTTTTTGTAATCCTAGTTCAGTTCATGACAAAAAGACAAGTATATTCATTCCCTTTGATTTCTGAATTAGTTCAAGTTTTAAATCTGTTTAGGATTTTAATCATGTTTTCTCATTAAAAAAACAGCTATGCTAAAAAACAATTCTATTCCGTTTAGATAAACAAGAATTGGACTAGTGGAATAAAACAGAATTATGAATTTTTTTTTTTAAAGTTCCAGTGAATTTTAAATCAATATAAGAGAAATACATATGAAACAAATTCTGTGGTGTATGCTTGAAATTTTGCAGAACATTTGGAAGAGGCCTCATTTCGAAAGGAAAATTTCATGTTTGTGTCCCTGTATATTTTTTCATTCAAGTGATTCTGAGGTAGCTCTTCTCTTTATTCAACCTTTATGTGAGGGAGGACATTTTGCCCCTGTATGATTTTAAACCACATCTAAAATTCAACTTCGGTCTCATAATGAAAGAACTATTCTGAGTTCCAGGGTGGAGGATGATTACTGACAATGATCAGTGACTAATAGAGTAATCTAGGATGAAGGGGACTTTAGGGTGTCTCTAGTCCAACCTCCGGATTCAAGGAGAATCAACCATGACCACAAACCAGATTGCTCAGGGTTTTATCCAGACAAATCTTCAAAAACACTGAAGATGGAAATAGCACTGCTCGTTCCCCAGTTCTACTGTTGGCTATCCTCACAAGAAATAGTTCCTTTACACCCAGCCCATCCAGACAGGAGAGGTCTTAGGAAAGACCATTACAGCCCTGCAGCTGTTACTGAGCTCTGGTACAGTAGGACTCTTTAGCCTCTACCTGTTTTATCTGATTTTCCCCTCTGATTTGTGTACCATTACAGACCATGAAGTTATAACTTGGATACAACTTCACAGCTACAGTATCAGCCTTCCACAAATTTTCTAGTCATATACAAAAGCAAAGTTGGTGAAGAGAGCAATAAAAATAACCTTTTTTGGGAGGGGGGAGAGGTGGCGGAGAGGGGTGATGCCCTAGTTCTTTCCACGTACATCTTGAATTCCAGTCTGTGTAACACTAAAGATGCTCTTGATCTAAGAACTGCTATCAACTCCAATGTAATGGTTCTCTTCCTTACCTTTCTCCTTGATGGCAGCTGGGTACATCCTGATTTTAACTCCAAAATATTTGAAAGAAGAAAGGAAGAGCGGACAAAATAATTAAAAAATCCCTGTGCCACAAGCAACAGAGAACTGGGAAAAACATCCTTGTATTTGTCATAAGGATATTCAAGGCCATATGTAGACTGTTAAACTTTAAATTTTGGATAAAATAGTTCAAAAATTGAACTAATATTCAGTGGTCTTACTAAGTAAAATGGTTTTTTGAATCCTATTTTAATGACTAGCATTAACCAATAATTATCATGGGTTGGCTTTAACATTGCCATAGCCATCTCCTGGCAGGACAGATAAATTTACTTCATTAAACTCTGTCAGGACACTGAAATTTGCGGGGCAGTTTCACCGTCTCTTGATTCACATAACAAGCACATGCTAGTTTTGAACTAAAAGAGGAGTAATTTGGATTAGATGTTAGGAAGAAGTTCTTTCCTCAGACTGTGGTGAGGCACTGAAACAGATTGCTCAGATTTGTGGATTACTCATCCCTGGATGTGTTCAGGCCGTTTTATTTCAGTATCATTTACAAGTATCAAAACATGGCTATTAGTAAATATTTTTGAAATTTCTTAAATGAGTATTGGACAAAGAGAGAACACAAACCAGCACAAAACTATGCAATTGCACAGATGCATAAAGAAATGAATACCCATATGGTTCCTTTTCTATGCTAATATACTAATTTTTCAGACAGTTTCTATTAATTTTAAAGCATGGTTCTAGTATTCAGATGGAAATAGGTGATAAGTGTATTTGAAATGTTTTTATTCTATTGATTTATTTTATGAAGACAAAGCTCTCAGTCCTGGGCTGCAGTTTATGTGGTTAAATATCCTAAAAGTTTTACATTAAGGACTGGTTCCTTATGCTGTTACACAGAAAGAGTGTATCAAAAAGGCTTCCCACATAAACACTACTTTTCTGCTAGAAAAATATGACCCTTTCAAACCTTAGAAAAAATGGTCATGAACCTCTAAAAGCAACAGGGACATACTATTTTTTAAAGACAACCATAAAGACCCATCTGTTTGATAATAATAAAGAGATTATGACAGTTATTATCAGTCTTGTTTCTTACTTGTGGCCTAGGAAAGCCCCTTAGTCAAATGCCCCCCACCCCCGGCCCTTTGTTTTCTGTCAGTTGCCAGTCACAAGCTTGTATTAAACCTAATGAAGTTAGACAACCTGACAAGATAACATTTTATGGGGAGAAATTTTGAACTAGGCCACAGTAAAAATGCCCTAAACCTCAACAAGGCTCCCTTTCCACACAAACACCAGTCAAAGCAGTCAAAGCAAAGCTGTTTAGTAAAGGCTCTCTCCATAAACTTACTGTCAGTTCAGGGAACATGACTGATCAGTAATTACTGATCTTCTATGTACCAATTTAAGTTCATAGAGTTCTTCAGATTCTTCTGTTTCCACTCTTAATTGGACTTTACCATTCTCTCCTCTTAACAACTCTCGTCAAGCTTGGGTAGATCTGATTTTGCACTTGTTTGTCTGCTGTTCCTCCCTGAACAGTTAGTGTTTTGTTCAAGCTCATCAAGTTTAATTTCAGTCCTGGTAACAACAGCATGGATAGCATCCTTCCCTTCTCATCCACTGTCCCCCTTCTGCAATGACTTAGAGATAAAATCAACATTCTAGTGCTACTTTTTGCACTTAGAACAAAATGTAACACCCTGAGTCACTTCCTTAGAGCAGTAATACCCACCTCAAAACAAATGCAAATCTTAACACACCTTCAAATTATCTAGATCCCTTTTTGTCATGAAACACTCTTCTAGTCGCAAAACCGTCTTGGTCTGGATCTGTCACTAGAATACAAGTCTGCAAAAGCTAGTCTAAAAATAATGACTGATCTCCTAGGCTAACACAAATGCAAAAAACCAGATTCACTTAAATGCATATCCACTAAAATTTCAGGAAACATCGAGGTCTAGTCTTATCTTATATTCACTCACTTTCAAGCCCTTTAGATGATTTCAGTCTCAGACAGGACAATTAAAAAACAGCTGCATACTGCTCACATTGGTTTTAGCATTATAGAGGTAAGACCATAAAATGCTGTACATGCAGCTACTGTATATTCAAATGGATACACTTGAAGGCATGCTCAGAAAATTAAAAGCATGGAGTTACGGAAAAACAAGTCCTTTGAGATTGTTCACCTTAGATGACCACAAGTGACTAAACTCTAATATCTTGCAATTGTGTTGTTTCTTATCCTCTTTTAAGGGTAAGAAAATTAACTTTAACAGGTTTTACTAAAGGAAACTCCATTATTTACAAATTCATGATACAAATAAACCATGTGAAATTTTATATATTACTTCTGAATTAGATGCAGTAATATCAGCTCTTGATTAATGAACAAACATTCTTTCAAAGTCCTTTTGCGAAATCTGCAAAAATTATTTTTCAAAGCACTTCAGAACATTCAAAGCATTCAGGAAACTTCTGCTTCACTAGTCTTCAAAAAAGGAAAGAAAGCAGCACCCTCACTTGTTCCTGTATGCCAGCAGTACTAGAGAAAAAAATTTAAGGAGAGGTTATAATGTTAATGTTTCCTTAATGATACTTTTGCACTAAAATATTTTTTGCTGAATAAAGACTGGTGTATAATCACAACTAGTCTACAAGTTATAAAGATCTGAAAAAAAATTATTCCTTGTGAAAACATATATACACCGAAATCATAGTCTGTAAGGTAGATGGAAGAAGATAATAATAGTACTTACCACTTCTAGTTCTCATAAAATATTGCTTTTGCCTGATGGCAAGAATTTCTTGCTGACAGCAGATTTTTACAGCATAATACCATTTGTTGTGGAAAAAGTTACTAGAGTCTGATTTTAATAATTCAAAATTTAATCATCAATTGTTCTATTTGAATGAACAGCTATGACTACTTAAAAGTCTTCAGAGACCACAGTACTATACAAAGCAGCCTCTAAAGAAATACTATTCTACAACATTCTTAAGACAGAGCCATATAAAAGTTATATATCTTTATACCTTATATTCTTCTCTTCTATACCTTCTAATTTTCATTAAAAAGATGAGATGTGTGCTCACTTTTTTGCTTTACCAATTTTCCAAAGCAAATAAGCAAATGTCTCCCACTGTGTAAAAGAGCTTTTGAAAATACATATTCCTAGAAAATTTTATGTTCAGTTCTTTTTTTCTGCAATTCAGATACTGTTTTTCACAGTCAACACCCTAAATACCCATATTTTGCTCCCTCATATGTCAGAGAAAATTATATAAAAGTCAGCTAATGTCACCTATATCCTTCCTGAAGTTCTGGTGATTAACCACTTGAAAAGGGAAGAAGTGAAAATAAGATGGTTAATCCTCTTAGGCTGCCTGTACAGCCAGTAGAGAAAGGCTTGCCTAAAGGGGAATTAAAACTATGAAACCAAGTATTCCCATCTTTCATAACTGAGGATGTTTCCTAGTTTAACCTTGTAAGAGTAAGGTCAAGCCTTTGTGCAGCCCACTGTCACCTTAGTTCTTCTCCCAACTGGATCCAAGGGGAAGCACTAACAAACTAATGCAGTTAGTGCTGAACAAAAGAGAGGTAAATTTATTCTCTCTGTGGATGTCTTAAGGCTATAAAGCTAAAACTATTCTTTTATTATAAATTAAAGCTAAGTTGAACAGCAATTTACTAGGAGAAAAAAGAAATTAAAGGCACTACATTTGCAGCAAGAATGTTAACTTTGATGTTAACATCCTAAATGTAATTTATGAAAGCTTATGCTCATTTGTTAAATTACTAGGACTCAATTTTCCCGAACACATTTCTTAAAGAAGTTTCACTGATGCCTGCTAAAATAATGAAAAGAAATATATCCTCACTCTCATGAATGAGAATTTATGCAGTGAGTTGCCATCAGCAGTAGTGGAAGCTGTATGCAGCAGTCCCAGTGGACAGTAATACAGAGGCATTCCTAAACACACAAAGTGAAAAAGCCTAAGAAATTCAGACTTCAAAGAAATTCAGAAGACATTTATTGTACATTCTGTGATAATGTAATGATCTAGAATGAAAATATTGCCATATTCAAGTGCCACATTTCCCCAAATCTGCTCTTACAATGTAATATGTGCCGGTCTGCTGTACAGAAATGTCTCTAGCCAGGAGCTACCAAAGCAGCAAAAGATTAACTTCTGTCTGCCCTCTCCCACCTTCCTCATTCACACAGGGCTGAGGTGGCAGGGCCATAACAAGAAAGCTTAAGTTTGTTCACAAGGAAAAAGAGGTACTTTTGTTCTCACTTCCAAGGTCAGCCAATATACAAAATATGACATGCTCTCAAGTTAGAACAAAAATATGAGATATTCAGAAAGGAACATCCTCTCACCTAATAAAATATTACAGATATATAATTATGAGATTAATATGCTACGCAACAACAAATGTACAGTTCGGGAAAAAGGGTCAAGAAAATTTAACAAAGTCTTTCAGGCTTGTTGGGATAGAATGTAACAATGAAGGCCGTAGAAACCTGTGTGTACACCTTTTAGTGAACAACACTGAGCAAGAGTTCTCGTAATTTCCTTACAGGAGTTTACATATAGACTGGCCCAAAAATCTTGCATTTCAAAATTACAAAAATCAAGACTAGGGGATGAAGTCCAGAACAATGTATTTTCTGGAAGATACCACATCTTGGAGTTAGGAAAAAAAAAACCCAAAACAAAAGAGGAAAGCGTTAATGAAAGAAGAGACAGAAGGGATTAAATCTTTTGATAATGGAAGTGAAGTAAAAAAAAAAAAAAAAATCAATTTCCATAGCAGGGCGGAATAATAGGACTGGAGGTAAAAGCAATTTGCAGTGAGTAAGCAAGAAGTACAGTTGAAAAAGCAAATAATTGTTTTTAATTCTTTGTGTTGATGTATATACCTTGTTTGTAAGTAAACAATTAATGCTCTATAATAATCTTTTATCTCCTAGTATCATTTTGAAACTTCATGATGTGATGATAATGATCCTGACTAAATACCTCATATTCAGGTTTCTTCCTTGTGAAATATTGAACTGTATTACAAAGACATGTGAAAAGCCAAAAAGAATATTTTCAGAAGTTACTGGATTTTAAACAAAAGAAATGTGAGGACCATACTGCATTATCACAGAAAATTTCCTCATTAATGTAACTGTAACAATAAATTAGCCAAGCTCTATTCCCCCTCTCTATCCCCCAGCAATATTTTCACTGAAAGTATTTTTTAGATTCTGATGTGGTTACCAATTAGCATCCCCCCTTCCAATTTTCAGCCAAATTAATTCTTAGGAACTAGCAACCTTTTCATCAAATTTTGCCTTCCTTTCTGTAATAAGGAAGAATCATATTTAAACATAATATTCATCTTGCTGAGCTAAAACCACAAAATTATTATCTACCTGAGAAGGTTGTTCTAGCTCGGGGAGCCCCCCACTATGTCAAGCTGGATGTAAATCAAACTGGGGGGTCTAAAAGATGAAGGTACATTGGAATCAAGTGTTTTGCCTGAGCTAATAAATTGGCATGAAGTCACAAACTTAAACATTCACACACACACACCACTTCAGACTTTCCTCATATGATGTCCTCTATTACTCTTTTTTTTTGTCTAGTGACTTTCCTCTTTTAATTGTGTGTTTAACTTATTAAACCTATCAGATATCCTTAACATGGTAACTGGTTTTGAGCCCAGGGTTCCAGATAAAGTCTCATCAGTGCTAATTTACAAAAAAAAACCAATTAAAAATGTGGAATTACCATCAAAAAAATTTAAAAACCCTGATCCCAGACCAAATCAGAGTGAGACCCTTCAAGGCCTTTCACTGAACTATTGGGCACCAAAATACTTGATTATTTTAAATAGTAAGATGGTAAAAATTAATTCTAGAGATTTTTTTTCTCTCAAACCATCTGTTTCTAATAGATCTCTTCTATAAAGCACTGCAGACACTGAAGAAAAGAGTATCTCCTTCAATCTCATACTTTATGAATTAATTATTCAATATATTAGTTTCCTAGCCTCAGTCTTCCATAAGCAAGTTGAAAATACAGTTATCTAGATAGATTTGCAGTTTTAAATAATAAACTTGTGTCAAAATATAAGCCAAAAACCTACCAGAACGTTACGGATTTACATAAAGTTCGTTTCCAAAAATATTTACTTTTCTATACTAATAATCAGCAATTATTTGTGTAATGCTCACATCAAAGGCTTGAGGGGTTTTTTTCTTTTTCCTCTACTGAGATACAGATGAATGCTAAATAAACTGTATTTTCACCCCTGGGTATAAAGAAGTGTTCTAGAGTGATATATGAGTTGTCCATGAGCTATATACATTTGTTCAGAACCAGTTACAGACATTTTTATCCAACTTACACCCAGCACCTTTTTCATGAGAAAAAGTATTCCAGTAATACAGCCAGTAACTGAGTACAAGTGATCACACAAGTAAATGTCTTTGTTCTGAAGACGTATAGGAAAATGAGTATGTGTCAAAGAGATGACTCCTTAGAACTCACCACCATGAATATACTTAGGAAAGAAAGAAAGAAAATATTAAGACATAATGATGCAAAGCAGGAAACTTTTGTCACACAGGAGTAACTTCAGAAATTACCTTTAGCGATGTGGTAAAAAAAACACAGTGAAGTGCAGTTTGATTAATGACAGTAAATATGGATTCAGACAGAGGAGGTCATGCTTAAGTAATCTTCTGAAGTTCTTTGAAAATAATTTTTTAATGAAAAATAAAGAAAATTCAGTGAATATTGCGTGGTTAGATTTTCAAGAAGCATTTGACAACAGTTCTCATAATAGATTCAGCACCAGACTAACAGTCATGCAACAGGAACCGCTTCTAAGTAGGAAGTTGTGTGAGAAGCGAAAGGTGCATAGTTGCAATTAGATTTCTGTAGTAGCTTTGATAGTTTTCAAAACCCCCTTGCTCAACAATATGCCAAGGTAATTAAGTCCTGATCTTCATAAGATCCTGACTTTAAAAAAAAAAATCATAATGAGTAGTATTAGTAAGTATTAGGATTATATCTAATAATATTAGTGTGTATAATACCAGTCCAGATAATTTCCTCTTTAATTTTTAGAGCCTAAGTGAAAATAGCATTCAGTAATAATGACATGAAACCAGAAGAATGTGTTTCTCATTAAACCTAAACAGCTGGGCAATACATTTAGTGATGTACTCCAGAGAAAACATGGCAGCAGCTACCAGCTCCAAGTGACAGACACGCTGTAACACTCACATTCAAAGAGAAACATTTGAGAAATCTGCATCTGAAGGTGAGGTTCGGAATTTACTTCATGTACATCACTGCCAGCTCTGACATTGCCAACTTCACATCATCCATTTTCCTTCTCTGCAAGATGGAAAGAACAATCCAAGTAGATCGATGAGATCAGCAAGCTTAGACATACAGCTTCTCTTTGATTCACACCACAGAAAAGGATTTTTTTTCCCTAATGCTGCAGTTGTATCACGGATTTTGTGAAGGTTGGAGACACTATAACACAGAACAATTAGATAATATTTGGGTACTCGCACAAGATAAATTAAGACAAAAAATTATTAGTCATACAGAATAAAATATTGAGTGAGGACACAAAAAGTGAGTTTGGAAATCTCACAGAGGTTTTAATAAGGAAAAGGATTCCTAATACAAATACAGCAGAGGAATGTAGAGTTAGGAGTAAATTCAGTTTACCAAATCAGTGTTTTTCAGTTTCTCAAGATACTTTTTTTGTTAATGTCTGAATCACTAAATAATCACACTAGAAAACACAGATTTTCAGTTTTGTTTAGCATATCCTTTTTTCCTCCTGTGAGATCGGGACTGAGCTTTTAAAAAGAATGAAGCTGCTCAGGTTGAGAAAATCTCTGCTTCTTAGCCTCCAGACTGAGAGTTTGCGACTTGTATGTATGAAAATGCTGCAGTGGAAAAAGGAAGTTCATATCCACCGTAGAAGCAGAACTAAAGCATGAACTGAAATGGGGAAAACAAACACCACAAAACAAAACAAAAAAAACCCCAACCAGCAAGCAGGAAGAATGATCATAAGGAATGATTCAGTGCATGACCTTTTATTAGACTAAATGTCACAAATCTCTATCTGATGGTATTACAGAAGCTTCTAATCTATAATACACCCCCTGTAGTTAATTTGCCTTTTGTCTACAAATTCTTGGGGTTTTCTTAAAAGGGATCACATTGTAGCATCTGACAGATTAGAACTCTCATAAAACAAGACCTGAAAAAGATACCAAATGGTTTAGACCCCTCACAGATTAAAACATTATTTGAAATACTTAATGCATGACCATACTGTAAGGTTTTATCATAGACACCGCTCCAGGGTAACTGCTGTGTTAAAAAATATCAATGAGTGTGCAAATTCAAGTACTGACAAGATGCTTTTATCACCAAAAGCTAAGATAACGTTTCCATGAAAGTATCTGAAGGGTGGCATCTTGTAGATCTACAAAGACCACATAAGCTTTTCTCTATGGTGAAATGAAAGGAGTAGGATTCAGCCTTTCTCTGCTTTGTTGCTTAAGTCATGGTCCTTGTGTTTACATAGAATTTATATAGATATGTATAATATAAATATATATATATTATACATATACTTAAATATACACATACACTTGATATTCCCTTTGAGTTACATGTACTAGAATGACTGAACAGGCATCATTAAGCGCTATCAACAGAACACACATTTGATTAGAGAAGCAATTAATAATGAGGGCGCAGTAAAAAAAGTTCAAAACAGTGAGTTTGGGAATATCTCCCACCTCTTCCTCTTGCCAAATGTTCATTTGATGCAATTTCTACACATAGGCAAATGAACAGAAAAATACTAAAAATAGATAAGAGGAAAGATTAGGTGTTTTAATATCTAATACAGCCATGTTACACAATAATTTTAAAAGTTAATTGTACTTTAAATCTGCCTCAAAGAAGATAACAAAAGTTCCATCTACAGTGAATGGGCTTTGATCCTTTTTATGGTCTTGCTTCACAATAAATTCATGTAAAGCTGCCTGCTATATACAGTAATAGTCAGCACTATATGGTGGGGGGAAAGAAAAAAAATAAAACAACAGACAAAAAACCCAAACAAACAAACAATCAACCACCCCCCCCAAGTAAAAACAACTAAACAAAAACCACCCAAACAAAACATAAAAAACCCTAAACCCACAACTGCAGCAAGAACTGAGCATCACAGAGTTTGAGTGGAAATGTCACCCTTCACACTTCGTAACATTCTGCAGTTTTTCTGAGTTATGGAGAAAAGTTTTATACAATTTTTCATATAGAATTTGGTCTTGGTAAACTACTCATGGTGCACTAAAAGCATCAAAACACTTGTCACAAGAGGAAAAAAACCAAAAAATGAAGCAAAAAAGATGGACTCATAACAGTATATATAGATACAAACTTTGAGTGTGTATGTCAGGAAAATGGGGCTCATTCCCACCACTGGACCACAGAAGCACTACACAGAACAGAATCAGAGGCCAGCTGACAGAGGAAGGATCAGAGAGTCCAACCCCTGCTCAGATGAGGGTAGGCAGAGCAGGTTGCTCAGGATAATGTCCAGTAAGATTTTTAATATCGCCAAAGACGGAGACCAAAGCCTCTCTGGGCAACCTCTTTTGCTGTTAAACAATGAAAAACCTTGTTTAAAAAAAGACAGGGAGATCACTCATTAATTAGTGTCAAAGGCAAAGCAGACTGAACTTGGGAAAAATTAATTTGACTTACTGCCAATCAAGATAAAAAAAAAGACAAAAATTAAACCAAACCTTTTTCCTTTCAATGAAATAATTTAGGCTGGAAAAGATCTCCAGCCTTTGACTGATTTGTCACTAGACCAGAGCACTGAGCGCCATGTCCAGTCATTTCTCGAACACTTCCAGGGATGGTGACTTCACTACCCCTCTGGGCAGCCCATTCCAGTGCTTGACCAACCTTTCCACTAAGAAATTCTTCCTGATGTCCTACCTGGGCCTCCCCTGGCACAGGGGGATGCTGTGTCCTCTCATGCTGCTGGTATTTACCTGGGAGAAAAGGCCAACCCTCACCCTGCTAGTCCCTCCTTTTGGGCAGTTGCAAAGAGCTTGTCCCAGGCTGAACTTCACTCCTCCATTCCTGGCTTCTCCACCTCCCCTCCCACCCTGAGCATCACGGGGGTACACAAAATGAATGGTGGTTAGTCCGTAAGAAGCTCCTGGCTGAGGTCCCTTCCTCCTCCCGCTTTTCCCTTAATCCAGAGTGTGTTTTTCCCAGAGCCTGCAGTCCTTCAGGCCAAGACTGCTCCAGCACAGGTCTTCTGCACAGGCAGTAGGTCCTTCAGAGTAAACACCTGCTCCAGAACAGGTACTCCATGGGGCACAAAGCCTGTCAGGAGAACCTCCTCCAGCACAGATACTACATGGGATGAGGAAACTCCAAGAGTTTCTTCAGGGAATATCCACACTTTTCCCTCTCCTCACTGCTTTTGCAGTGTTTTCTCCTTTCTTACACACATTTTCATGGATGCACCACCAACTTTGTTGATGGGATCACTGTGTCCTGTCCATTCTCACTAAAGCCATCCCCCACAGGGCCCCCTTCCACTATCAAAACTTTGCCACTTACACTAAACACATTCTTATGCCACAGCATGCTATTTTTGATCTTCAGAAATCTTCTTGAAGTCTGTTATTTGAAATCTTTCCTCTCTGAAATCGCCTTTGAAAAGGTTTTGAGCTAAACAAGAACTCTGCACATCCAGCTATTACTTCTTTTAAAGGATTATTTTTTTCACAATACCCCTTATAGACCAAAGCCTGTAATAGAAAAGTGCCAGCTGAAGACCTAGAAGAAAGCTCTACAAAGGATAAAAGGATCTTAAAAACCTTCTCATGTTCACACTTAAAACAATAAACATTTACTTGTTTAATGTCTCCAAACAGCAAAAAAAAATTAAGGCATGAGATAATGTGGTTTAAAAGAGTGAATAATTGCACTATAGGATACGTGATAGATAGTACTCTCATACATAACTCCAAGTGCAGCTTTTCCATACTCTGGCTTATAGGAGCCCAAACCAGAGGCCTTTAAGACTAATTAGAAATATATAGTAATAATAATAAAATGCTCTGCCCCTCCCTGCCCAGGTTTCCGACATGAATGTGGAAGAACTTTTAAGAAGATCATAACCCTACTGTGTAATTTATACACCAGTGAACACTTTTACTGTTGTTGGTTGGTAATTTTCACCCATCCTCTGTGTTTCACTGAAAAATGAACTTACAGAACTTCGCCAAGGATCCATGAATGACATCTTCAGGAAAAGTAATCCTAAAGAGATGTGAGTTCAGTCTATATTAGAGTATTCTTAGGGTGTAATTAAACACCAATATATGTATCTCAATAAGGAAAAAGTAGCATGAAATCAGTGGGATAATTCTTAAATGTCACTCATCACATGGATATTCTGCGTTTGGGGTTACTCACAGCAAGCAGCAGAAGCTTAGCATTCTGAATAACCTAAAAAAAATCCCAGATAATGTCAAACCCAAGTTTAACTAGACGAAAAATATTATGAAATAACATTTACTTTCTGTTCCCCCCAAGATCAGTTTTCCTGCAGAAAGCAGAAACCTAAAATTACCTTTGCCACTCAAACTTCCAAACAGGACAGGAAATACACATTTGAAATAGGGTTTATTTGAGTGAAAATTTGAGTCTGAACTTTAAATATAGGAGTCTCTTTGAGTTTAGTTGTAGATTTAGTGTAGAGAGAAGCTATTGCTTGGAAGACTGAAAAAAATAAAAATCAACTAATGACAGCCATTCATAGCACAAAACCTCTGACACTACACTTTACTGTTTACCTCTATACAGATAAATAGATTACAGATTGAGTGTACTGTATTTTACAGTTCAGAAATGACAGGTCACATTTTATGGTAATATTGGGTATCTAAAATTAATTCAGTGCTAATAGTAAAATTATTTTATATGTTCCAACATTAAAAGGAAAGAATCAAATTTTTAAATGCTTTTAAAGAGCAGTTTGCATATATGAACAATTTAACCAGTGTAAAATAAACTGTAGGTCAAATAGAATTGAAGGATTAATCCTGAAAAGCAGCTGTAAAAATCTGTGTGTTTTTCTCATGAACAATCAAATTACCAGATACTTTATCTAATACTTATAAAAATAAAATATTTTCTAATGTCTGTTACTCATTAATAGCCATGCTATGCATGAATTGGCATTGTAGCATCATATCTAATCTTATTTTAATATGTTTAATAGAAAATAGATCCAATTTCTATATAATTTTTATCTAGCAGTGAGAATCAAATTAACCACTTTGTGCTGTGAATTTTCCTTTGTCTAGGCTGAAACTATTTTATAAGGTTTCCTAATGCTGTGTACTATCTATCCAGCAACTAACTTATTCTGCTTATTTTTAGTAAAATGCATTTATTTTCCAATCAGCATCAGTGATCATTCCTTGAGTAGGAGGGCGGTGTTGTTCAGATTTGTCTTAAGTTTCCATCTGAATAAATATGGAAAATAGAAAAAGGCAAGGGTGACTGTAATCTATCTTTAAAGGAAGCTTCATGGGACCACTAGGATCTGTTAAAAGTGTAAAGAAAATAATTTAAAAATGCTCCTAAAAATAAAGGCAACAACAAAGGGCTTCTTCATCCTACCTCCCCCTCACTCAGCATATCCATCCTATAAGTTTACACCGTTAAAGGAGTTTACAGGATCTGAATTCCTCTAAATTAGAAAATGAGGCCCTGCATCTCATTACTCAATGCGGAAACTTGATTCCTCCCTATTTCAGCATCATGAGACACAACACTATTTCTTCCATTCCTTATGCATTCTTCTTGTCTTCCTGCTGCTCTCTCTTGTGCAGTGTTGAGATGATATTAGATATTTAAAACTATTCTGGCACTATATTATTGTAAACCCATGAGGAAAACAGTAATTTTATTGCATCCTTGTGAGTGAGGATGAAAATGGTTTAGCTGTACATAATATCCTCCTATGCCTTACTACAAAAGTCTTTGGAAAAGGTCAAATCTTCAAATTGCAATCCGCTACATGCACAGCAATACAATCTATTATATGGTCTTGCCAACCAATCCATTGTAAATTAAGTTACATAAATACTATTTTCACATTTGTTCAGGTAACAAGGACACCGCTACTTTCAAAGCTAAGACAAGCACACTTTATGTGCTTTCTGTTCAGTTAAACCATTTTGTCACTGCATTTAGATGTTTATAGATTGTGTGTCAGTTCAGTTTGGCTCTGTTCTTCTGTTACTTCTAGAAATCCAGTGTTACATTCCCCTTTTCCAGTTCCACACCCATTCTAGCTGAGAGCAGACCTGAAGAGAAGGACTTGGAGGTGCTGGTGGCTGAGAGGCTGGACATGCCCTGGCCGTGTGCCCTGGGAGCCCAGAAACCTCCCATGTGCTGGGCTGCATCCAAAGCAGCTGAAAGTAGGATTAAATATTAGGAAGAAATTCTTTCCTGTGAAGGTGGTGAGGCACTGGCACAGGTTGCCCAGAGAAGCTGTGGATGCCCCATCCCTAGAAGTGTTCAAGGTCAGGTTGGATGGGTCTCTGAGCAACCTGGTCTAGTGGAAGGTGTCTCTGCCCATGGTAGAGGGGTTGGGACTGGATAATCTGCAGGGTCACTTCCAACCCAGGCCATTCTGTGATCCTAATAGGTACTGTCATTTTTTACAATATATTAGAGAATTCTTTAGGGTGTATACATACATACACACACACACACACACACACACACACCCACCAGCCTCAGTGTGATTCTGTTGCTTAAACAGAGCAACTTAAACCACTTCAGATATCACCCTTGTAGTCTTATAAAGATGATTTATACCACACAGGGTCCCAAAATACTATTTGGAGTTCTCCATTTAACCAAGATGATCCTATTTTTTCAGAAACAGCAGTTGATAATCTACCCCACCAGTTTAATTAAGTTTTGTGCTCTCTGAACTCTCATTCAACTCAAACAGTTTAGATTATTATTTTGAGAGGGCTTTTACAAAATCTACTGTCTAGAATACAAGTGCCAGAAAAAATAAATATATTTTTAAAGGATTAGAGTCAATTCAGAACTTAGAACAATTTAGTGGATTCAGACAATCACCAACTGCTTTTCATTGGGAAAAAAGTAGTTCTTGTTATTCCAAATGAATATGAAATAACAGCAGCTATACAAGCTTTACCAAACATTATTCCAACTACTCCTCCCAACCATGAGGAGTTTTGATTACATAAAAACTATTACTGACATTAGAAAGTAAAGGTTATTCATTGTTTTAGATAAACACTAATATATTCACAAGTCCTTTGTTATCACTCTCAGCAAGAAGTATATGTCTAAGAGTTGTCAGATAAAACATTCTCCTACATAAACCCTATACAAGGACATATAACAAAAAAGACAACAGAAACTCAGAAAACTCAAAGAGCTTCCAAATACTGATAAAAATATTGCTCTTCTCCCCTCAAAACTACCTAAAACCTAGTAAGGGGTGTTGGTCAACGGGAGCTGAACATGAAGCCAGGTGGGCAAGGTGCCCAATGCCATCCTGGCTTTTATCAGCAGTTGTGTGGCAGCAGGACCAGGGCAGTGACTGTCCTCCTGTGCTGGGCACTGGTGAGGCCACACCTTGAATCCTGTGTCCAGTTTTGGGCTCTCATGACAAGAAAGACATTGAAGTGTGTTCAGAGCTGGCGAAGGGTCTGGAGTACAAGTCTGACGAGGAGCAGCTGAGAGAGCTGGGTGGGGTTCAGTCTGGAGAAAAGGAGGCTCAGGGGGACCTTCTCACTCTCTACAAGCCCCTGAGAGGAGGGTGGAGCCAGGTGGGGATCAGCCTCTTCTCCCAGCCAAGTAATGGCAGGACAACAGGATATGCACCAGGAGAGATTCAGGTTGAATATCACGAAGAATTTATTCATGCAAAGTGTTGTCAAGTATTGGAACAGGCTTCCCAGCAAGGTGGGCTCACCATCCCTGGAGATGTTCAGGAAATGACTGGACATGGCACTTAGCGCTCTGGTTTATTTGACAAGGTGGTGATCTGTCAAATGTTGGACTCAATCGTTTAAGTCTTCTCCACCTAAATGACTTTTTGATTATACAGTGATGCAGATGCTGCAATGATATAAAAAAGTTAAATAGCCTAAATCTGACACTTTTCACCTATTTTCACTAGAAGCTTCATGGGTGAATAAATATTTCATCCCAAAAAAGAAGAAAAGGGAGAATTTATTTAAAGCTTTAAATACAAATGAATGCAACTATCAGCCAAATGCCAGGGAACATGACTGCCAGGACAAGTCTTTCCAAAAACAATTAAGTCTTTCACACGTACTGTTCAAAAAGAGCAATGACAAAAACACATCATGAGTGAAAAATAGTACATCTATGAGGTGACACATGGTAACTGGATGTGTTGCTTTAACTGATTTTTATCTGCTTCCCCATGGTTTCCATGAAGCTCTGGACTAGAATGACTGAATCATAGGGAAACAAGATGTACTGAAGCCAAGTAAGAATGCTTCAAAAAACATTAAATTAAAATAAAAATTAACAGGGAAAAGGGGAAAAAAAGGGGGAAAAGAAAAAAAAAAAAGGATGGGGGGAGGAAAAGGAAACAAAAAAGGGGAAAAGGAAAGCTCCCAGAAAGGTAAGCATGAAAGCACAAGAGACAAAAAGTTTAAATTATATCCCTTTACCTGAGAAGTCAAGACTACAGAGAGAATCTGAACACAGGACCTTGCTAGAAAAGGAACATTGAGAAGAGACAAGGCTACAGCAGAACAACAAAAAAAAAGTTCTTGGAGACACATACAATCTGGGAAGACCCCTATGTTGCAATCTTATTATTCAGGTAACATGCCATTGGATGCCTCTGAAATAAAAGTTTTAAAAGAAGCTATTGAAGAAATAAAACATTAAGTTGTCCCAAAGAATTTGTCAGGACAAGACAGCATTCACTAGAGATTCCTGGGAGAATTCACACATGACATGGCATGATGAGATACAAAACAGTAATTCATTCTCCATTGTAATGGCCAATGTTATCTGTTGGCTTTTAGGACTCTATGCCACTGTTTACTACATAGTTTAAATATACATATCATGTTAAACATCTGGCACTATCCCTACTTAATTCATCAGAAAAATATTTTTTAAATATTTAAAACTATAATATTGCACAGTACTCTGACATTGCACTGAATTTCAAACCTAATGTACTACATGAAGTAATAGCACAATATGTAGCAGAAGCAAAAGAGCGTGTGCTTCCCAGCATCTTGGAAAAGGTCCTTGGATGAGAGCCAGCTTGGAAACACAGTTCATGGTGATGAGATTTCACTAAATTACACTAATAACCACATAGTTACCACTAATAATAACCACTTTTATCTTACAGAGGAAGGAACTACTTAAATATTCCTCACCACTTCTACTAGTATTTTTAGTTATGTCTGAATGTACCAATTCTGGCTGAGATAGAATTAATTCTTTTCACACTGGCCTAGAGAGGGCTGTGTGTTGTATTTGTGCTGAAAACAGTGTTGATAACACGGGGATGTGTTTGTTACTGCTGAGCAGCACTTGCTCAGAGTCAGGATTAAACCACAAAACTCTAGTGTCAGTCATAGAAAATAGAGAATACTTCCGTTTCATGCAATTTTGTTCTGTTGAGAGTGATTTAATTAAAAATAATTTAATGAATCCGAAAATATCGAATGGGTACTCACTGTCATAGAACTATCAATAATCACACAGAAGTGTTCATAAAATTATCATGGGGAAAAGTCAGAACAGGTGGTGTAGTCAAACCATGATAATCATCGTGGTAACATGTTTTTTCAAATATTGCTGTTTATAATTTGTTTTGTAGCAGCTGTTTTAACATCATCACATAAGTCACAATAAGGACATTTACCAAAAGTGGTTAAGGAGTTCTCCTTAGGGTTACTATTACCTTTCAATACCTATTGGGATACTGGAAAGCTCCACAGGACTGCAGCACTCTAACATCTGAAAAGTATTTATAGACCCATCAATTAGATAATTCCAAAGCAATATACTCTACTCAACAGATTATTGTCTAATTTTTACTAATGTCAGTCAGTGGATCTCATCTAAGCTCTTGTTTAGAGGATCTGAAAGTTTATATATAGTTAGAGAATTTAAAATGGATAAATTATTTAAACTTTCATGGGATGCTTGCACAATAGTTTAAAATATTTTTAAGAGAAAAACTAAAATAACTCAGAGTCAGTTTCTTTAAAAAACAAGATGATAGACATTTTGTAATTTATCCCACTCAAACAGGAATTCTAAAGGGAAGCTGTCAATGCATGGGTGAATTTCTAGACTGGTCATTCAGATTAGTTCTCCAAATTATAACTACTCTAAATCACTAACACTATCAAAAAGTCACTAAGGCTTGAGAAAATGTTGAGCTTTTCAACAAATCTCTCTTCAGTTTTTCATTTTAATATTAAAATACAAAAAGTTATTATGCAAAGATGATGCAAAATTTCATTATGATGTAATATTTGGAAATAAACCCCAGACTTTTAATGACTCTAAATTTTAGAATGAATACAAAAACGCTGAAATTAGCTTTTGATTCTTAAGTTTTATGTTTTGTTATTTATTTTAGTAGCCTATTCCACAAGGGCATCAAACCACTTTTTTCCAGACTTATGACTCATTTTTATTTCATTACTCATATTACCAAATCTCACAAATAATTCTAAATTCACAATATTCACACTATATTTCCAAATCAAGTTTCATCTCCATATATTTAAATGCACTTAGAGGTTTTTTTCACAAAATACTATGCCCAATAATACCGTAATTATTAGTCATCCCTCAATTCACAGATTTAGCTTAACTCAATTTTTACCCTCTGTGCATGAAAATCTGTTAAAAACTTATTCTTGTTTTAGCCCTTATTTCTCAAACTGCTGCTGATCACAAGTGTATGCTTCCTTGGAATTTGATACATGATGATTTATGATTTAGCTTGCGTTTTCTTTCAAATGGCATTGAGGATTTGTGAATACTACACTATTCACAAGGTTTGCTTACTTTGGGCTTATTGACTGTAAACAATTCAAAATGGAGGAAAATAAGGGAGATGATGAGAGCCTCTTTCCACCACTCTGGTTCCACAACTATTTTTTTGTTCTGTAAAAAACAACCTTTATTTTTCAAATATGTGTCATTAGGGCACACCAACACAATATGTATACTTATATTCAGGCCCCTATTTCACTGAATGATGCAACTAATACAATTTCTGCTGGCAAGAGAAATAGAAAAAGATGGTTTAGTGCAAGACTGTATTCATACAGCAATTGCTGTTGGGTATGTTTAAGATGCCAATAGCTGTATAATTTAAAAAATGTTGGATATGCAAATATATTGTGCATGTTTTTTTATGATGCACATACTTCTACCTATAAATATTGATGCTATGCTAACTAAGAGGCAAAAAAGATTAACAAAGACACAGTGGAAAGAATAAATACTTCAAATTAATTTTCTGATTAATGAATTAACTAACCTCTTATTATATACTATGGGTCATTAGATTTTAAATTCTCTGTCAAAACAAAACCACAGTGATGAAGTTCTCTTGAAGCCAGTCTCTCTTAAATTAGAAGAACAGCTGAATGCAAATAAACCAAGATGAATTTCAGAAACCTACTGGACACTTTTATAGTCAAGTAAATTGCAGACTTCAGGAACAAAACATACCTGTTGTGCCAAGTTTTCTGCCTACAGAACGTCTTGGTATATGGACAGAAATTGTATGGTACATCCTGACTTGAGTGAAGCAAACACGAGTCAGCAGTAACTGAACAGCAGAATAACAACCACTGGGTATCAGCCTCACTTCCCCACCCCCCCCCCCGTTCTTTCTTTTCTATTTCTGACCTATGAAGTCTGCAGTTTCTATGAAGATGAAAAGAAAGAGCCATTAAGAGCATCTGCTGGTATTGTCAGATGCATCAAAAGCTGCCCTTCATCTTTTGCTTCTCCCCTTCTCACCTTTTGCAATTTCATCTGTAGAACAGAACAAAAGCAAGAGATCTTTTTCTTAACACCTTTATGTCCACCAATAACAAACAGCTTCCCAGCTGCACTTTTTGGCATTACATCAGGGTTTTATGCCTTTGTTAGTCTCCAAGGATGCAGTGCAGACCAAAGGCTTGAATACTTTCAAGACTTCAGGCATTGCACACATTACAATATTCAACTTCATGAATGAAAGGTGCTATAATACAACCTAAATAAAGCCCATAACTTGACTCTGCAATTATCTGTTCTGGTTTTAAATCTTTTCATGGTCTGAGAATACACGGGGTCAACTGCATTCAACTCAGGATTGTGCAAGCAACTTGCACCTATTCCAGTACTTGCTCAGGGAATTTGATACAAATGTTTTCTTTCACGAAAACTAATTTTTATTGCTACTGTTATTTCTGATAAAGGTTAGTGAGCTGAAGGGAAAATGGAAAATAACTTTTATGTCTTCCTATGCAGGCAGCTTGTGTACTTACCATGTACTTCTAAACTCAGTGATCAACAGAGTACAAATGAAAGCTTAAACAGCCAAGGACCGCCCTGACATCTCCACTCTCTCTAACAATGCGTTATGATATGCAAGACTATTTCCTCAAGACACCACAAGGAGCTGCTAGGCAGAACTACAGTATCATCTCAACCTATTAACTTTAACACAGAAACTTGACAAATGCATTAAAATGTGAGCATTCTCTGAAGAGAAAGTAGATTCCTTTGAAATGCAGATTTTCTTTCTAATTATTACCATTATTTTAATTTTTAAAGGGTCTTGGGTGAGGGCATACCACTGTTATTAAAGACATTTTTCCTTACAAATCACAGCCTCGTTTCAATTGGAAGTGACCTCTGGAGGTCATTTTGTCCAGCCTCCATGCTACAGCAGGCCCAAGTACAGCCAGTTGCCCAGGAACTTCATGTATTTGCTTTTATTTTCTTTGAAAGGAGAAGTTCTTACATAATAACGTGCATTTTTCCCCCATTACTGTCACAAAGCAAGGAACTGTACTAGACCTCTCAGGAAGTAATCAGCTGCCTGGCCTTAAAAATAAATATTACAGTCACCTAGGGTGGCATGGGAGACTGCAAAACTGACAGACCACAAACCCTCACCAATTAGTTTATTCCATCAAATTCAGTAATTACCATAATAACAAAATTCAAAGAATCTTCTTAGTAAAATCAGTTCTTACTTTCTATAGCCTCCCTTTACCAAAACCAAATCAAGAGTCAATTTCTTGCATTAGATTTGCCATGCTCCAAGCAACATATCTTAGTTGCACATTTCCAGCTGGCTTGGCCAGTAAAAACACTGACTATGCAGGCATTCAGGTTATGAAATTCTGTGTTTGTAATTAAAATCTAAAACCAGGTAATGCTCAGCTTGTCACTAAGCACGGAAGAAGTAAATTCATCTTTATCTCCAATCAGAAAATTTCTTCAAGAACTCGAATGATATCATTTGGCATGCAAAGATAAAAGTTTGTTTTCCTTCAAGAGACCAGAAAAGACAAAGGAATACAACACTGCCAAATAAGGTGATTCCATTTCGTACTCATGTCTTTGTTTAGATCATACCAAATGCTTAGGTATACTGAATCTTTCAGTTCATGTTTATTTCTGAATAGATGTTTTTGATAGACTTAAGATCAGCCATACACTATTTGTAGTGACAGACACTTCAGTACGACCACATTTCCAGCTAAGTAAATTTATCATCTTCATTATCCTGTGAGTTCTCACATGAATTTTCTATCCTTCAGGAAACTCCAGTCAGGAGATAACTCAGACTGAAATAATAGCATTCTGCTGCAAATTAGTCTAAATATCAAAATTAAAATCCAAGCCTGCTACAGTGTATATTAAAAAAAAAAAAAAAGACATTTTCAGATAAACATATTTCACATTCATTGAACTTTTCTCTAATTTCAGAAAAAGACAAGAGGCAACTTAATGAACAGGAAGTTCCACCTGAACATGAGAAAGAACTTCTTTACTGTGCAGTGAACACACAATGGAACAGACCACCTAGAAAGGGTGTGGAGTCTCCCTCTCTGGAGATGTTCCAGAACCATCTGGATGCAATCCTGTGCCATGTGCTCTGGGATGACCCTGCTTGAGCAGGGAGGTGGGACCAGATGACCAATTGTGGTCCCTTCCAACCTGACCCAGTCTGTGATTCTATAATACATTTCTCCATTTTTTTCTAAGATTTTACATGCATTTTTTCACCACCAGTTGGGTAGCTTTTGTTTAGTTCAGCTTGGTTTGTTTTTTTTCATTAGAAGGGGATTTTGGGGAGACTGTTGTTTGGGTTTTTTGTTGTTGGGTGGGGTTTTTTTTAATGGTTGACAGCTTCACATTACTTCTATAAGAGAAGTCCCAAAATCCCTTCATCATTATTCTTAATTTTTAAAATAGCTACTTGTACATGAAAATTCACTACTGTGAAAAATCCCTTGAAACGGGATTTTTTGGCATTTAAAGAAGTTGCAAATCCTAATGTGAGCAAGTAATCCAAAATTTTCAAAAGTCAGGTTGACATTTTTTCCTTATTATTACACTTATACATTAAATGTGTAAACTTTTGAAAATGCCTGAAGCTATTTCAGTGATAATCCAGGACAATATCTTTCATACTAACTGTCAGCAAGCCTTTCAGATATAAAATTAAATAACTGCTGATCACTCCTTGGCTCTCCAGTCAAGGAATCAGCTGATGGGTGGGAATGAGGGAGTCTCAGTTGGTGTGTTATTGCTGCCGGTGCACCGTTGTGGTAGTGATCAACACAAGTTGTTCTTTGATCCTCAACAACCCCTTAAGAGAAGGGTTTTCTGAGAGACCAGGCAAGGTAGGCAGCTGCTTGATTTCCTCCATCTGCAAGGCAGCAAAAAAAGCCCAACGATGCCTTTTTGGGACCTTGACACACCCTCTCCTGAGGTAGTCTCTGGCAAGGATATACAGTCTCTGGGCCAGTCACAATAGGATGTTTTAGCCATGCATTTATGGTCAGGCTGATTTTAATCTCCAACACTGCTGTTGGGATCCCTGCCACTGCAGAAATACAGCTGGGTTCTGCCCCTGCACAGCTTGATGGCATCACTGTGCACCAGTATGGACTAGAGCCTTATACTCCTGTGGGTCCAACATGCCAGGCCATGGGATCCACACAGTCCAGTAAATCTGGCTCTCCCTCTCCTCCACCAGGCAGGGCCTCTCTAATACTGATCTCAGAGGATTCTCCACTTATTTCTTATAAAAGTGGATTAAAACTTCTCTCCATAGAATCAAAAGTAAAATCAGCCTTCCCACACTTCCCAGCCTGAGAAACTGTCCACTGGAGCAGGAACTTTCCACAAAGATCCTTGACTTGCTTTTGCTACTCCATCTAATTCATGTACTTGTGCCTCTAGGGTTGAGGTAGGCTTTCCATCTCAGTTCCTCACATCCTGTCAGTGGTCCCAGAAGTAAAACCATGGGGTACCCTGTGACAGTACCTTCTGTATCATCTTTTGAGCCAAAGGACACCTGCAGTCAATCACTGGGGTAGGAGCCCATACAGGTGGGGAGCTGGACATATTTCCGCTGAATTGCTGGAACTCACAGGACAGTTTATCACACAGTTTCTCCACAGCTGAGATGAGGGAGGAAGAAAAACTGTCCTAAATTCATATTCCTCAAGCCAGTGAATGGCTTCATCCACTGTTGCTGCTGCACTGTCTTTCCTGACTAATGTAGCCAGTGAGTTGGTGTGTGACAATGGGGCAGTCCATACAAATTTCTGCCGCATGGATCACACGGATTGGACTTCATCTGGATCTGTGGCTGTGTGTTGTTTAGGGCATAATAAGTCATCTCTCACAGGGCTAATTCCCCTAGTTATTGGATGCCTCTCTGTGCAGTCCAGTTTCCTGGGCAACACATAACATCTTCCTTGGAGGGAAACTTTTCCCTCATGATTGATAGGATCACCTCCAGAGGTTAAAGACTTGAGTCACTTCTCCAATTACTTTGTCAATGCCTGCTTCCCTAGGAAGTGATCCTAGCTGTTTGTCTTCTCTACTGTCTAATTCCAAACTGCTAGTCCAAATATCGGAGCGTCGGAGCGGCCAGGTGGTAACATGTTCACTGGGATGATAGCTGAAATCTTTTTGTATATCCTGCAGCTCACCCAAGGACAGGAAGTGGTGTTTAGTCCTTGTTCTGTCTCTTCTCCTGTTCCTTCTTTGCCCTCCTTGCTCTCCATTACTAAACAAGATGGTGGGGTTTTTTTGCATTTCCCGTTGTTCATAGGGACAATGACAGCAGAACGTGCTGGTTCTGTGGCTCATCTCCAGGGACTGTCATTGGGGTTGGAGTAGCTACAGGGCCTGTTGTCCCGTTATCAGCTCCAGAGACCTTCTCTTCCCTTGGAGGGTACTGAGTAGCATTGAGCAAGGCTCAGCAGGCCTGGGCCAGACCCCAGCACATTGCAGAGATTTGTGTGTGTATCTGAAATTGCCAGATTCACTTTTTCCAAATATTTTGCTAGTTATTCCAAATTCTGGACTTATTCAGGTGCAAAGTTCCAAAACACTGGAGGCACCCACTGTCCTGGGTACTTCCTCATACTATCCCACAGACCCTGCTACTCCTAAATACCCAGGCTCAGGGCAGATCTCTGGCTGATGTTCTTAATGAGTTCTTTAACCTTAAAAAAACCGGAACCACATGCAGTAATGTGCTAGCTCCTAGCAAAAGGACCAACTTTGTTCCAAGAAAATTTTAAAAATCTTTAAAATTCTCAAAAGCTACTTTAATCAGCCTGGAGGCAAAAAGGGACATATCTTCCCCATAGGCTGACTCTCCAAGGAGAAAAGCCAAAAGGTGTTACTAATAATAGTTCCCAATAGGTGACTCCTGGTATACTGAATACATGTACCAGAGCAGTTTCATGCCCCGCAATGCTATCATATCATAAGCCTTGCACATCACCTTTTTCTACTACAAAGTACAAAATGATAACCCTTAGCTCAGGCCGCATGGAGGATAAACATCACCACAGGGAACACACAGAGCAAGTCTTAACCTGAGAACAAGTACAACTCTGATAGCAAATAAATCAACACTGTGACCAGAAAATACTAAACCTACACAAAGAATGCTTACAACAAATTTGTTCTAACATGCTCTGGTCAGATCTGTCATTATCTCAACCCTTTGATCCCTATATTGGGGATCAAAAAGGACTGTCATGATTTAACTCCAGTCAACAATGACATACCCTGCAGTCACTCACTCAGCTTCAACTCCACCCTACCAGTGGAATGGGGTGGAGAACAAGGAAAACAAAACTAAAAGCCATGGGTTGATATAAAATCAGTTTAATAATGGAAACAAAGTAAAATATTATCATAAAAATAATACTAATAATGATAGTAATAAAAGGGAGAGCGACAGATAAAACCTACCAAAGACAAGCAATACACAATACAATTGCTCACCACCCTCTGACCAATGCCCAGCCTCTCCCCAGGTAACTCCCACATTTGATATGTGAGTATGAGATTCCGTGGTAGGGAATATCCCTTTGGACAGTTCAGGTCAGGTGAATAGGCCATCTTTCCTCCAAGCTTTTTCTACACTTCCACACTAACAGAGCATCAGACATGGAAAATCCTTGATTTAGGGTAAGCACTATTTAGCAACAAACAAAACAATCAGTGTGTTATCAACCTCATTCTCACACTGAGTCCAAAACACAGCACTGTACCAGCTACAAAGAAAAAATTAACTCTATCCCAGGCAAAATCAGGACACTTCATACTGTTTATATTAATTTGTTCAATCTCAGTAATAAATATTTAATCAATCATGTAATCTTTTTGTGACAAAAAACACAGAATACATCAGAACACAGACTGAAATCGGCTGAAAAAACTTCAAAGATAAGGCTTGCATAGGTTTGGTTGTTTGACAGGTACAGGATCAGCCCTGGCAACAGGAAAGTCGGAACAAGTTCTGTTTGTAAGGCACTTGGACTGGCCATGCCTGAGCAATAAAGCAAATAGTGCCAAAAAAGCAGAACTGATGGGTCCCATGAGGGACTCTTCTTCATAGTGAGTTACTCACATCCTGACCTGGCCCATGGACTTGCTTTCCTGGGATTAGTATCCTTGACATGGCAGAGATTGCTGAGGCTCGTCTATTTCCAAGGCCACTTCTCTTTAATTCACATGGGGACCACTGACATCAAGAGGGGAGACCCTGAGGTGACTACAAGCTCTGAACACTTGAGTAAAGAACTTGGGGACCCAGACAGGGCTCCCATTCATCCCACAGCCAAGGAAAATATCTTAGTAAGGAGCAAAAATATCCTACAGGTGAATGAACGTCAAGATCCCACTAAAGACAGGAAAATTCTCTATAATTGTAAACAGGTCTTCTCATAACATCAACCAATAAGAGTTTCAGTTCACCAGTAGATAAATTCCCTAGAAAACTAATTTTATTCACTGTCTATAATTTTCTAATCAACTTTCCAGATGAATAGAGCTAAATATTAAAGACAGAGTATATCACAGTCAAAAAAATGACAGATTCAAATCGTTGACCCAGGGAAAAAGAGAGAAGGTGACAGTAGCTAGGAATTAGAATACAAATAGAATTAGGATATTCCATTTCAAACTGCTTCGCATGTTCTTATATTCATTTCTAATCAAGGCCTACTTCTTTAATACTGCTGATTGTGCAAATTCATTTTGCACCATCTGCATTTTCTACTTTTATTTAGAAAAAAGCAATTCTTTTCATTTGAATGATGCCTTTAATGGGCTAATTATAAATATAAAAATTCAAATTCAGTAGAAAAAGTACAGATGGTTAATCTCAAGTTATAGAGACCTTAATTTCATTTTTTATAATAAAGTTACTGAAAATATTTTATAACACTGGATATGCAGTAGTGCATTGATTTAGATGAAATCAAAAAAGCTTGTCATACTTACCATTTTTAAGTGTAATAAATCATCATAGAAGTCAAGTTATCAAAAGTGAAGTTCTTTTCTGCATTAGACAAATTTAAAAAAATATACTTACTATTCAGTAAGTCAGAAAATCTGATCCTGCTGAGATCATGCACAAAGGTTAAAGTGACATTTTATTACCCAAGTCTTATATCCACATTTTGAGGCAGTTTCCCATAGAAGAAAATAAAAGAGAAAAGCCTGTTATATACATTTTAAGATCACATTATTATAATTGATGTTCTACAGCAACGTGAAAAAAAGGAGAAAGATTTATTAATAAATATACTTCTTCAATTTCATGTGTCAGCATTAGGTGAGGTGAGAATTTGTAACTCATCTCAAAGATTTATTCTGAGACTACTGTCAAAAGTTAAGTCTAGACTGAATGTAACTTATTTCTTTTGACATTTGCTTGATACTCAAAATTACATTTCAGGAACAGTCAATCCAAAGACCGTATTTCTGTCACTGAAATCACATCTTTTGATGGAACTCCACTTTTTTGCTGAGAAAATATCCAAGAAAAGAATAAATTATTTGCTATGGGTCTGTGAATCCCATACAAGTCTGCTGATTTCATCACCAAGTTTTTAATTTGGAAAGAGCTAAACTAAAAGTTCAGCATACCTGTGAATACATCAGTCACACAAGAAAAAAACCAGCTAACAGAATCCTTAAGGGAGCATAGTATATTTCTTACATTTTAATCTCTGCAGAGTAACAGGATCCAAAAGAAAAGCGGTAACATTCCAATCATAAAAAGTTCTACAAAAGGATTGCATAAATTTTAGAAATAAATACTTGCTCTGGACATATGGAAAAAACCTTATGGTGTGTAAATTATCTTGGGTTTTAAAAATTTCCTAAGTTTATTTTCATTCACGTTTGTCTCAGCTACAACATGTAATCCAGTATAAACCACTGTAATGTTACTCTATTAGCTAATCACACTAAAGAGACAATAAAATTAAAAGGTTTGGAGGCTTATTAATTTATAGGAGAATAAACTTGTAGTCCCATATTTGGGCCTCCTACTGCATTGAGAGATGGAAAGTAAGGCTGTCTCTAGAGCAGCACTTCGAGCAGAACAGGCAGGGAACTCCTCTGGCAGATACCTCTCCATCCCACCAAAGCACAAAAAATTAAATGCAAAGAAGAAGAAGCAAGGCTACTCTGGATCATCCCATCAGTGAAAAAAAAAAAAATGGAGCAAGTGGAGATTTCCTGATAACACAGCCTTGAATCTCAGCAGTGTAAGAAACTTCTCTTTTCCATGCTCTTCGCATTTAATTTTTTCATATTTTTATTAAACACTGTAAAAACATAGCTAGAGGATACTCTAGAGCCCAGGATTTAAAGGAAAGCAATAAGGAACATACTTACACAAATCAATACTTTCAGTTTTAGGATTTAAGAGCTTCTAATAGTTTCTCATTAGACTCTTGTTCTGCTTAGTGTTCATTACTGTAATACCATCTACAATACAGGCTCCCTCCTTTCCAGATCCTTCTCCAGTCATTGAAAAACAAAAAAAAAAAAAATTTTTTTTTTTATCCCCAATTAAGCCTCATAAGCAGGTTGAGGGAGGGGATTCTGCCCCTCTGCCCCGCTCTGCTGACACCCCACCTGCAGTGCTGCATCCAGCTCTGGGGTCCCAGCACAGGAAGGACAGGGACCTGTTGGAGCCAGGCCAGAGGAGGCCACCAAGGTGATCAGAGGGATGGAGCAGCTCTGCTATGAGGAAAGGCTGAGAGAATTGGGATTGCTCAGCTTGGAAAAGGGAAGGCTTTGGGGTGACCTAATTGGGGCCTTTCAGTCCCTGAAGGAAGCCCACAAGAAAGATGGAGAGAGACTGTTTACAAAGGCCTGAAGTGACAGGACAAGGGGCAATGGCTTCAAATTGACAGAGTAGGTTTAGATCAGGAAAAAATTCATTACTATGAGCGTGGCCTCTATGAGGCCCTGGCACAGGCTGCCCAGAGAATCTGTGGCTGCCCCATCCGTGGAAGTGTTCAAAGCCAGGTTGGATGGGGCTCTGAGTAACCTGATCTAGTGGTGTCCCTGCCCACAGCAGGGGGTTGGAACAAGATGATCTTTAAAGTCCCTTCCAACCCAGACCATGCTGGGATTCCGTGATCTTCTTAAAGACACTTCAACCAAAGTGTTCCTAATACATGCTACTGCTCAACACTTCATTTTCAGTAGTTATGGTCAATTAATATAATTTCCTAATAACACCTTCATTCAGCAGCTCTTTTTTCACACTAGAACTTTTAGATGTATGTTCTCTTATGCCTCTATTCCCTATTGGCATTTATTTGATCTCAAGTTCTTTATCAACCAGATGAAATTTTAGAATTCACAGCTGGATTTTCTCCATCCGAAAGTCACACAGAACCAAACTTAATATTTGATAGTGTCCCGGAGGCTGGGGGAAAGAATGAATGTTTCTTTCTTTTCCCTGAAATGATATCACTAACAAAATCACCAAATACAAGCTGCTGTTTAGTTGTGGTCATATTAGGTGACAAATGGTAGAAGAATAATGTGTAGGGAAGCTGTTCTCCTACCACTGCAGATGCTTCCTAGATAAGAAAACAAGGACCTTTCCAAGTTATCTGAATTCTTGTAGGAGATGGCTGATGTCTCACAGTTGTAAACAGAAGTTCAAACAACTAAGAGAAGTGTTTTCCTGACCCATATGAGGATGAGAAGGTAAAAATCTGTTTTCCTTCCTTGAGAAGATAACCTCTCTCATTAAATGGGTTGGCCTTAAAACATATGTGGCTTGTTTGATTTATTGAATTCAGTCTGAGAAATTGGAAATCTGAACTCTCACTCTCAGAAATTGCTTTTATTTTGGGTACCATTACAGAGTTCACCTTAATAAATAAGAACATTTAAGAATTATGTGAATCTCTATATGTATGGACATCCATCCAAAACCTGCAAGAATGTTTTACAATTAAACAGGAACTGTATAAATGCAGTACAGTGATACATGTCTTTTTCTCAGTCCCTCTCCTGATTATTTCTGCTCAGACATACACATATTCAATTTTATATAATTAAAAATATGTTACCAAAGAATCATCACTGCAAGTCCTAGCAGCTCTATAGATGCAGCTAGTAGCATCCATATGTGGAATCTTGGAACAGAACATTTAAAAAATGTATTATTACTACAGTTTATGATAAAAATCAGTGGTATGCTCCATGATGGTAAGGAAAGATTTGTAATTAAAAAACAAACAAAAAATCAAACTAAAACAAAATAAAAAAGGAAACACCCAG
Source organism: Gymnorhina tibicen (assembly GCA_013399875.1). NCBI lineage: Eukaryota > Metazoa > Chordata > Aves > Passeriformes > Artamidae > Gymnorhina > Gymnorhina tibicen. Next base: position 621,421 of record VXAZ01001997.1, on the reverse strand, counting down.
CCTATAACAACAAGTTAACAAAGGTCTCATTTTGAAAGAAAATTTATTTAACCCTGGGGATTTGAGTACATTCCAGGTAGAGATTTAACTTTTTTTCCCCTTTCTATACAGCTAAACCTCATATTTGTGACATACTACAAAATTATTTTCTGTGCTGAAAAGTCTTCTGTTGAATCTAAAAATATCTTTTAGCTATATTCCCTAAAAATCTATCCAGAGATATAAAAACCTAGTATACTTTGTACTCTCAGACCGACCTCTTTCCATTATTTCCTCTTCGACTATTTTTCCATTATTGTGACTGACGAAGATTAAAACATTTTGAGTACATAAAAGAAAGATCTTATTCAAATATTGAGCTGACCACTGCTTATATCCAAACTAGAAACGGGTATATGGATATTTTTCATCCTCAGACTGATCATGCAAACAGACTGGAAGCTTAATGACTTCCTGCTATTGGGAAAGATAAGAATTATTCTTTCTCTGCATGCAGTGAGAGTTTACAGAGCTGGAACTCAGAAATTTAGCATTTTTGCCGAGTGAACAAGAGTATAACTCAAGAGTATACCTCAATTTGATCACAGATGTATAAATTAGCATACGCTTTACTTACTGGATATAGATGTGATCACATCATGAAAGAAGTCCTTCTAAACATTAACAGTATTTGCACACAATCTTCAGATGATCCCAGTATCACACTTTTAAATTACTCATGTTGGAATCAAAGATCCAAAAATCAAATTATTTAATTTCTAAAACCTTCATATCACTACAATGTAGAAAAACTCTACTGTATGTACCTTAAAAACAAAAAAAAAACCCCAAACAAAATCCCTCAAACCTACACCACATACCTCACAAGACTACACAGAATTTCAGTTAGTGATAAAATGGTGCACACTGAGCTGCAGCTTTAATTATAAGCCGTTCTTAGTTTTACTACATCACAAATATTACTACAGTTGGTACACAGAAGCAAAAGGGGAACAAAGTCAAACAGCAGCTTCACATATGTAAGCAATACAGAGAGGATTTCAAAATGAACATGGAACACAAACACGAGTCTTAGGTATTCCATGTAATCCCCAAAATATCCATTTAAATTGAGAAGTTGCACGTCGCTGACTTTTGCTAAAAAAGCAACACTTTCTAACTTTCCCAGAAGTTCATAGTGGCTTAGGCAGTTGAAATTTCAATCTTATTAAGGGTACACATTTACTTCTCTAAAATAGAGTAGCTGCTAAATTTCAACACTGGATATATTCTTAACGAATTCTGACAAAACAAAAGTTTATACACCTTTATAAGAATATAAAATTAGGAACAAAACCCCCCAGTGCTTCACATTAATAGTGGTATTATTACAGGGAGTAAAGAAAACTTGGTTTCAACTCAAAGCACCCAAGTGCCAGCACTATATTGAGACACACCATGAAATATGCTTGGATGAACTCCAAGATTGAGAACCACCAGAAAAGCAATTGAGTGTTTAAGAGTTCATCTGTCTTTCTGACATAGTATGGATTCAGTCCCCCCAGATGAAAATGTCCTGGCAACCTCAGCAATAAACCAGCAGTCCTAGTTTTACTCTTGTCAGTAAATAAATGGAAATGTAAAATTTTACCTCATTGTCCTGTTTTGACTCAGAGGCCAGAGAAAGATATGAAAAACGCAATATATTTTTTAATTGGTCCTACATAACCATAATTGTCCTAAAAACAGGATGAATGAATAAATCCCATTTATTCATAAAGATTTTGCTCTCTAAAATATTATTAAATAATGGGATATATACAAAGACTGCCAGACAGGATATGCTGTGGTGAGAAATACAAAAGAAAAAAAAGGGGAGTTGATTGTGCACTTATATTTTGCACGTTTCCTTTATTAGCACCAATGAATCAGCCTTAATTACTGTATGAGTAGAATAAATTCCTTAAATATCAACAGGGATGAAGTGATATCCTATAACTCCTAAACAATATGATATACCAGCCTAACATATTTTGAACAAAATTTGATTATACAGCTCTTTTGGAGGTAGCAGCAAGTGCATAGGTAAAGATACATCACCTTATAGACACTCAGCAGTTTGGATTTTTTACATTTCTTCAATATTGAAATTAATAGCAATAAGGAGAAACAAAATTCCATGTCACATCATAGGAAATTTATTAAAGGTCATTCTAAGCAGACCTCTACAGAGAGTATCCATGTTCACAGCCTACTTAGAGCATCTAAATAAACGTTTTTAGGGCTTAGAAGTCAGTTTGTAGAATAAGTTCCATTACCAACTCAGTTGATTGCATATTCCTGGTACAGGAGAAGCAAGAACATGACTTCAAGCAATACAGTTGTTTGATTATATTTGTTGTTCTTCACCTAAAAAATTCCTTGCTTTCAGAGGCCTGCCCCTTTTTCACAGATTAGTTCAGATTAAAATAGTTGAAAGGGAAGATGAAAAATAATTTAAAAATAAGGTACTTCAAGAAAAAAAATCACTAAAAAAAGACTTTGCAAAAGTCACTTTTACTCTAAACATTAATAAAATTGCTTAGAAAAGAGCACAGAATTCAGTGCAATTTATAGCAGATATTAAGAGTCAAAAGAGAAAGAAGTGGCCAAAAGTATTAAAGTACACAGCTACTGAAGTATTACATAATGCGATTCCCAAGCCAGTTCCAGAAGGGGTTGTTTTTTTTTTCATGTTTCATAAGTAATTCACAAGCTCTCAAATGCACACTATTTGAAGGGTTTGCATCCGTGGTAAAGAAAGGAATTTAAATACTCTTTATTCAGCTATTTCAGATGTCGTAACAACTGATAGAATGCACTTCTGGTCAATTTTTAAGAAGGAATAAGTTATAAATACTAGAGAATATGTCTTTATTTGCTACCTTTTTTTTTTTTTTTTCAAGTATTAACCTAATAATTGTTTGCCTTATATTAACAAAATTTTCAAATATCTCACTGAGTCTATTATTGAGTCTATGTTGATGACTGTCCTTTCAAAATCTCCTTGGTTTTCTTTCCTCAACATATCAACAAGAAAAATTAAATCCAAAGAAGTCTTGGTATCTCTCAGTACTTTGAATTCACACACAAACACCCTACCAACCACTCCCCAAAACACTAACCAAACAAAATCTGCACACCAAGCAATGCCACACAACACTGATTCTGCCAAAATAAACTCTACCAAGCGATACATGTGGCTCACGATATGGACCTGTGCAGAAGAAACTAGGCAGCTGCAGGCTTCCTATAAGAAATCACAGAATACGCTGAGTTGGAAAGGACCCTCAATGATCACTGAGTACTCCTGGCCCTGCGCAGGACACTCCAACAATCCCACCCTGTCCCTGAGAGCACTGTCCAAATGCCCCTTGAGCTCTGGCAGCTTTGGGGCTGCAACCACTCACTGGGGAGTCTGCTCCAGTGCCTGACCACCCTCTGGGGGAAGAACATGTTCCTATTGCCCAAATCCTTGCCGTTGAGCATCTCCTGACAGTACAGGCCAAGGGCAGCTCCCACCATATACAGCCTGTGCCATCAGGCCAAGCTGCAAAGCTGGGCAGACATCAAAGCCCAGCCTAATCAAGAGGGTGAGCTGCCCACTCGGAAATGGATGTTCTGGTTATTGCATTGCCCCATTCCTCTAAAATACCTCAGGGATGTAACCTTCTTCTCAAGCTCATTTTTTCAGGCCATCCTGAATGACTCTTGTCTCCCTGAAATCTGGACATCGTCTATGTCATTCAAAACACTTACCAAAACATTAGTGTTTGCTACACACACTGAAGGCTTACAATGTCATCTAAACTGCACTCTTTGGGTCTGGTTAAAGAAATGCCAGTGGGGATAAAATTTCCAAGAGTGTCTAAACTGGCACAGATCTTAGGAGACAGGGGCTTGATATCCTTTTTTCCCCAACAGGAAGTTCCCACTTCCCTAGTCCTTGGTCCTTATTCCTGCTAATGCACAACAAGAGCAACTTTACTGGGCTATGTCCCTTCAGCCCAAGGTGAGGGACAAAGCAAAGAGCAATGGAAGAAGCTTTCTTGGCTTCCCAGAAGGACAACAAAAATCATCAAACCTACAAATGGTATCATCTTCTGAGAGCAAATCAGCAATTTGTGGTCTGAATCTCTGAAGCAGTATGAAAACATCTTAGTACATGGTTTGAACACAAAATTTCCAGCTGGAGTTCTGTAAGGCAAATCAGACCTTTCCCCAAACCTTCAATGTTTCTCATTTTATCAATATTATAAGATTGAAAAAGCTAAAAGTAGTCATAGCTTTCTACAATAAAAGAAATTGCAATCAGTAAAGCAGGAAATTCTTCACTGCTTAAATTTCACTTTCTTTAATGATAGTTTTTTCATATTAGTTACCCTGCAGCTTATACTACCTGGTCTCATTGGAACTGGTCAGCTCAACATTGGCAGGCTGAAATATATTACAAAATAAACCAAGAAAGAAGATTAAATTATCATCTAATCTCCCTTTTAGGTGAATTTCAGTTTTATAGCTCTTAAGTAATAACTAGAGATTTATTATGAAATTCAGAAATATATTTTCAGCCTTGAAACTCCTTGATGGATCAAAGAAAAATTGAATCCTTTTTCCACACGAAAGCCCAATATACAAAGAAAAAAAAACCCTAATAAACTTTGTCTCAGTCAATTTTATTAGATTAATGCAATATGACAAATCAATGTAATAGTCCCATATTTATGGCTTATAAGACAGATTGGTTGTTTAGCTATGTAAATATAATTGGCTAGGTTGGGATTCTTTTCCCTTCCCCTTCCTTTCCTGAATTCGTATTTTACACACCTCATGCAACAGAAAAGCAAGGTGAGCACAACCTTTTTAAGACTTTTAAGAATTTTAAGACTCAATGCACAAAAGTAATGCATTAACTCCTTGTGTCCCTTGTTTTTTCTATTCCGTGCTTATAGGTAACAATTTCTGTGGCCCATTAATCCTAAGAGGACTTTATCAAAGGTAAATTCTGTAGTTTTCACCTGGAAGGATTATATGAGCAGTGTTTTAACTATAAGAAAGACCCCACAAACATACAGACACACATCAAGAAAAGATCTGAGAACAGAGCATGGATTTTGCCACAAAGATACAAACTTCCTTTCATTTGCTGTCAGCCTATTCTTTGCTTTTTAATTTTCCTCTTAAAAAATCCAGCCAAAGAAAAAAAGCAACCAAAATCAAACCAGTTTTTAGCTTTTCCATAGGAGGTTCTCAAGCTTTAAGGTTTTTATAGTTGTGATTAAACCACTAAAGAACTCATTATAAGCCAGTATATGTTGTAAATAGTTATATCAAAATAATTACACTGTTCAACAAAGTAATATGTTAAACTCAGCAATAAAATGGCTACCTTTTCCTTTTCAAAGGAACACAGAGATCTATTTTAAAAAAAACCCCACCCCAAATTTAAAAAATTGGAGTATTTGATTTAAAGTTTGTTAATGTAACAGATGTCAAATGACACCACATATAAACAAATATATTTAGAAGTTTTAAAAAAATCAAAGTAAATCTTTTTATGATCATTGCAGTTTCAGGCTACAGTAACTAAACCCATGTTTGCTAATCTTTTTTTTTTTTTACCTGAAATGTAAATATTTTCCACAGAAAAAAGACATAACCACTGCCTTAAAAATCTCCCCTGATGTTAAAGGCATCTTGTATGCAAGATTTAAGCTGGTCAAAGCACTTTATACCATCCAGGCATGCTGTAGCTTCCTTACATTATAGAAATTTTTGAAAATACACAATCTCTAATTTCCTTTCCAACTGAACCCTCAGAATCACTCTGGGATACTCTTGAAATGTAAGATAGAAATATAAATGTGTAACATTTAAGAGATGACCTTATTTGTAAAACAAACAAAGACCACTAAGTTGTGGATAAACAAGAAATTATGTTTTTTTTGTAAAAATCCTCATCATACATAGGATTTTTTTTTTAAATCACGTGGAATTGTTTGCATAGTGCTTAAAATGCAAACCTTGTTTGGACAACTGTGATATTAAAATCTATTTTTAGGAATTTACCTCAAGACTTTTCATAAGATACTGTTGATACTGTGCTTATTGTTCTGAAAATGTTTCCTTTCTTCACTGAGGAAAACTGGCAATTCAGCACTTCAGCAAAGAACATTTCTTTGCAACAGAGTACAAAAACATGCTCCAAGAAAACACATTATGCAAACGCTGCACAGCCTAATCCATATTTTATAACTACAAGAATAAGCAGAATATATATGCTAAACACTCTTGAATGTTGGCTTCCCCCATCAAAATACTGGCATTGTTCTTCTTAAGGGAAGCAACACAGACATTAATACAATTGTGCCAACAGAACTCATGGCAATCAACTTGCATTCTGAAGGCATGGGATACTTATCAGTTAGAGATCCAATTACATACAAGACACCACATTCAGCTATAAAATATTTCATGCATATTTAAAGGGTTTTTTAAGCAATAAGTGACTCATCTGATTTAACTAGCTTTGATGTTATGTTTGTTAAATTAAAAAATGCTCCAGTTCTGCTTGTTACTCCTTTGCTAGCTATGACGTGCTGCCACCAGGTGGAGATAATTTAATAAGAAACCTATTTATGTACAGAGACAGTGGGAGGAACTTCATAAAATTATTACTGTAAATTACCCAAAAAGGATTTAACCTTTTTCCAATAAAGGAAAAAAAAAAGAAAATCCCTGAATTAACTAGTTAACTGGCACATGGTCTTTGTATCTACCGCTAACCATTAACATATAGAGATGCCAAAACTTGATAAAAAATATTCTGAAAAATCCTCACAGATTTGATCTTAGAAATTGAGAAATTGTTACAGAAATTCATTATAAAGACTCAGCAGCAGTCATCCAACCAGAGAACCAGTTCAAATACAAGCCTGCAGCATTACACTCTTTCATCAGTGTGTGTACGTGAATAACTTCTTAACACAAACAAAAGACAAAGTAATTTGAGGTAACTGAGTCAGAAGATCAGTTATACAGAATGCTGCTTCTTGACTATATCCAACAGATACCAGACAAATGTAGGTTTTAAGTGATAGCAGTAAAAAATTTGATCGTCGAAGACAATACATGGCTGCTGTCTGCACAGAGACAGATTATGGGAACAGCACATTATTTCCTTTAGGGTCTGTTATGCCACTTGCACTGTGTTTCTTCACAATGCAATGTGTATTTTAAGGGAAATACAAACAGCTTTAGAAAACAGATATAAGAAAATACAACATTTGGAGGTTGTGGTAGAGTCATCCCTCCCTTTCCATGTTCTACACTAGCAGTGCAATCCACTCATAAGCACCTCCCTGCTTTAGACAACTGGAAGAACAAGCATTCTTTCACCCTTAAGTCCTCGCTGGATGTAGATAATGGAGAAGAGAAGGCTGAGAAACAAGGAAGGCACTGTATCATCCACCACTTGACCCTCCAGCCATCTCCAGCCAAAGACACTGCAGTACCTAAACCATATCTTCTATGTAAACTTCACCATCTTCCAAGGGCAGGCGCCAGTAGATTCGCAGTCAGGAAGATGATATGGAGCTAGGTTGGTGGAGAAGTTCATAACTTGCTGTGTGTCCAAACAAACTTGCAAGCACCGAACCTCCAATTTAGCTTTACTACAGATTGCATCGCAAAGCGAAGATGGAGATGGTTTCCCCTGGGAAAAAGGCCTGTTAATTTTATGTGTCTGTCTGTGGACCTATGTAATTTTTCAGACCTTTAGTATTCACAAGAACTAAAGGTAGGCATTCTTTTCTTCAGATCTAGAACATCATTCCCTATTCTTTATTGCACTTTTGATTTGGTTTAGTTCTTCAGTACTTCAAAAAAATAATATCTTCATATGTAATTGCCTTAGAAACCCCTGCTTTAAATTCTTTTAATTTTTCATAGTATGTATTCGAGAGTATTCTTTTTGATTTAATTTGTGACATAGAATTTCCTCTCTAGTTAGAGAGAAAAGTATAAAATATATTGATATCATGAGAGATATGAAGTCTGTTTAATTATACTTTGTTACCTTTTTTTAAAACACAGAATTAAGACATTGCAAGCAAAGAAAAAACACACCACAAGTATTCTAAGTTAATTCATTTACATTGCTCTGACATAAGATTTAATATGTCAAAAAATGAAGAATAAAGTAGCAAAGTGAAGATTTTTTCAGAAGTGTTTTTAAAAGCAACGCTTTATTTCTAAATTACAAGCCTCTCACTGAATTGCACCTAGCCAAACCTGTTTAGGGACCACAGGTGAAAATCCTGTGGTTAGTGTTTTGCAAAAAGCTAAAGACTGTGTTCCAATATGGAACCCTTGATGAGATGTATCAACTAAGGACATATTAAATTGGAGTTATGATGCCATTTAATGATTTAATGTGAGCCTGGAAGAGCATTTGAACGTGGACCAGAAAAAGAAACCAGGTGTTTCCAAAAAGCTTGATAACAATCAGGCTGTATTAGATACTAGAATAACATGTATAAAAAGTTGCAAGAGCAGTTACATGGAAGCAGGAAGAAATTAGCATGTTCTAAACCTGTATGAGCTCGTGTACATCACAGAGTGTAATCCATGTTTTTGATGGAATAAAAGGGTCCAAGGTTTATGATCAAACAAAACACGTTCAAGCAATCATTAGGTGGTAAACAGGATTTAACAGAATTGGGAATAATGACTGGAAAACATTATCTTCCACAAACTCTAACTACAAATGAATTATGTACTTTGACATATACTTGGATATTTTGATATACTTCCAAATCATATGAACTGAACATTAGTAGTGGCATAAGTTTCTTTCCCCCATTGATTACACTGATATTCATCAGATGTATCCAATCACATCCAAAATGTGACCAATATTGTATCGTTTTTGTTTTGTAAACCTTATAATCTAAACGACAGAGCAATATAATTTTAAACAGAGCCTAAAAAACTTTGACTTACAATGCAGAGTACTTACAAATAAAAGAAAAAAATGTTTGTTAAGTTACAAACTTCGGAAGTATATCCTGCCAACGATACTGCTGTTTCATAAGAGAGGATATGAAACATTCCAGGCTCTTTCCATTTATCCTTTCTTTTCAAAGAATGTCTGGAACAAGACTTTGACATGTTGAATGGAAGTTATTTGCTGGCACTATGATTCTCTTCTTTTTCTTAGGCAAAGTTGCTTCTACAGCATCAGCTGAAACCATAAATAGAGCACATTTAGGAGAACATTTGCCTATCTTATGGGTATCCAGCCTTCTTTGCTGTCTGGAAATGCCAGAAAAAACAGCTACATTGAAAAAATTAATGACATAACTGTAGGAAAAAGGTAGAAACTTTTCTTAACATTAATTATTTAAAAACATATACAAAAGTCAGAAGTAAAATTCTTCTCTTCAAGATGAGTCACTTCTTAAGGTCCCCTCTGCAGAGAGTACAAAGACTGATCATTTCATGTTTTCAGTAAGAGTTTGGCAAAACTTACTTGGCTATGACTTCTCTAAATACCAGATTATTCTTTAAACATACCCAGAACAGGTTTTGTCAGTTCCACAAAAAAGTTAATGCTTCTGTTGTCTAATGACCATAATTTCTATTTTTTTCCCACTGTGTAGAACTGCTCCTTATTTTGTGAAGTCAAAGCATTTAGAAATCATTTATTTTGGTGTACAAAATGTGTACTCTACAGTCATATTTCAAAGCACTTGTGAACTGCTACCTGTTTTTCATCTCAAATTTTGGACAATTATCAGTAATCCATCATGAGAACATGAAGTAAGTGAAAACTGAGATGTTTCTCATTGCATGATAAATCACTGCACAGATTTTACACACCTGATATTCTAGAAAATTTCCTAAACAGAGGTTAATAATTATAATGGATTATTTTAAGTATTAAATAGTTAATTTCAATGTACTTCGTAATTTACCAAATACAGACTTACAGAAGAAATTTCAGGGTTTAATTCCAAAAATAACTTAATCAAAAAATCAGGAGAACAGCACTTTTGGGATAAAAGATCCTAGTGTCCTTCTGTAGGCACAGTATTACAACATCACCCTAAAATCCATTTACCTCCTTAAAATTGCTTAATTTTATACATATATTTTTTAAAGGCTGTTCCAATTTTCTTTGCTGCTGTGGAACAAAGTAATCTTTGTATTTTCAGACTAAAGCTGTTTAGTCAGCTCAAACTTATTTGTTCCTTCACCAAGCACATATTTTAAAGAATAATTAATTCTCTTTTCTTCCACTTGTCACTCTTGACTTGTTAAAGACTCCAAATATATCCCCTCTCCACTCTGGAGTAAACAAACCCATTTCGCTCACATGTCCTGATGCCCCTTCTCATCTTGCATTAACACTTATTCCTAAAAATGAAATGAACACAATATTAAAAGAACAGATTTCATTGGAACATGGGAAAATAGTGTAACTAAATAAAATTACTTATATTTTTCTGGTATATGAGACTATAGTCTGTATTCACACATACAACTTTGTGCAGGAGCAGCAAACCTGTACTGGCCAAACATCTTTTACCTTTTAAACAAAAACACAGAATTTGCCAGTGAATCCTCAGTTTCATTTAAGATCATGGGATGGAAATTACCTGCTTATTCATTTTGGCTTCCACTTGCAATTCAAAAATCTTCCAATCATTACCCCTTGCCATCAGTTTTTCTTTGGCCTTTTTAATACCTCTTTTGCCTCCTTACAAAATCTTGGCATTACGATAACGAATTGAAAAGATCTTGGATTCAGGAAGGCATAGGATAAACTCAGAATGTGTTCTACCATCACCAACAAGCTCAAGAAGAGTTACTAAAAGTAACAGCAAGAAATTATGGTGGGAGTAGTTGAGATTTCAGGAAGATCTGAGCTGTAAGTGTATAACTTGAGTTAAAGATGGTTTGCATACCAGATGGGAATGACTAGATTTTTTTATTTAGGTATCTGAAATTGGCTTTTTTCCTAAGGCTTACAGGTCTCCCACCAGAAGAGAGAAGGAGAAGAGAAAGGAGGGGGTGGAGGGAGAGAGTACCACTCCTGTTTTCTACCAGGCACATTAAGGATAGACAAATCCTGCTAGTGAGTCACAACCACTGTTCTACAGATACAGACAACCACGCGTTACAAAGATAAAACATTCTGATTCGTGCATAGGGGGAAGCCCTGTCTGAAGTCCTTTGGAATGCAACAGCACTCCTGTGTAAGAAGGAAAGTATGGGAATGAGTGTGGGGCTGGCACAGAGCAGGAGGAACAAGTGCTGAAGGTCTGGAATTCACAGTCTGCACATTAAGTGTGAGTACTCCTCTCAGCACAGGCTGCACCAGTAGCAGTGGGCTGAGAGGTAACATTTCATTCCACAAATCTATACCAAAAGTCTAGAATTTCTAGCTATGCAAAGACCATTTCCCTCTCTACTTCATTCTCTTAACATAGACAACTTATTTTACAGAAGTTAAGAAATGGTAGACTCTTCCACAACTTTCCTTGCATTTAAAAATTCACCTAGCAGTCTAGCTTGCTTCCAACCACTTATTCAAACCACCTCTTCAGTATGATCCCAATTTGTGTTTTCCAGAGGGTGTTTTTGTTTGACTGGGTTTTTATAGATGTATAACAGTATGAATTTCCTCCTGTCGGTAACTTACTGACATGTCATAGCTTGGCTTCCTCTGTCTCTGCTCTGCCTAATGGGAGATGCAAACCTTTCACTTGCTGCAATCTAAAAATAACAGTGCTGAAATGAACGAGTAAAAGAAAATAATTCAGCATCTCAGCAAAGCTTTATCACCTGTCACCACTGTAAGAAAAAAACTGAATCTTCCCTCTTATGCAAGAAATTGAATATGACACCTGTTACAACAGTCCCTTTTATCTTCATTTACTAACAGTATCTTCATGCTGTGCTCAACAAGACAGACTATTCAAAAATACACCTTTTAAGAGAAAATTAAAGCCGAAAATGTCATACATATACTAAAATTGCAGTTTGAATAGCAAAACACTTCTGCTGGGATAACTGATTTAAAAATTGGAAAAGAAGAGGTCTACATGAAGCTTAAAGAACTAATTAAATACACATTGGCTTCTAAATGTTCACAGCAAATGATTTACATTTCATTTGCAGAGGAAAATTTACCAAAAACAGTACAGGCAAAACATGAATATTACATTATTGTAACTTTGTGAAAACAGCTTGCAAACTTAAGAAATCCCAAACATTAATAATTAGAACATGCATGTCTATGAGGAGGAAGAGTATTATTATCTCACTCCTCTAAACTGATTTTGCACTCCATTTTAGATAATCCCCATACTCTCAGGTTCCAAATAAGTTGGGGTTTTTTTAACTTTTTCTTTCTTGTGGTATCTTTTTTCTAACTAGTATCTCAAAAATTATTCTAACAGTCCAAGAGAGATTTCTTGCAGGACTTTTTTTTGGGGGAGTGAGGGGAGAGGGAAGGAGAAAAAGGGGTGCTAGTGTTTTACTTACACACAAGTGAAAAAGAAGCTCAGATATTGAATGATATAACCCTTTATTGAAAATTACCTGTAACTGACCATAATTTTGTCAGATAACTGGATAATGGAGTTATCCGGCATATTTTGACTTGAAGAATCAGCCAAGTATTTTTAACTACCTAAAAATCCCTCCTAGAACTGATTTTTAATTTTCCTTTTTTTCAGTGGTTTTAAGAGCCTGAGGATTTTAGATACAAAATGTACAGTACTTCCCTTTCATTTGAGGCTGTTCCTGCCTTTTAAACTAGCTGTTAACTAGTCAAGAAACAATGAACTGTATTTGTTACAGCTGACACATTCAGAAGTTAATCTCTGACATAGATTTGGCAGCTATCCCAGTACAGGAAAAAAAGAATGTATGGATTCAAGCTACTTTGCATTCTGGTCAGAAACACACACCAGCAACATGACAACGAACTTTGCACTCAAAAAGGTCCGTCTTTCAGAAGGCTGCATTAAAGACTGGAGATTAAATAAAACATCTTGTTTACCAAAGTGACAATTTGGTCTGTAAAAATCAACAATCAAGATTAAAAAATCAAGGTACATATTATGTGCAATAAACTAACCTCTAACAAAATTATAACTGTTCTTGTCAAGAAGCCTATTTAAACATGAGAAACCCCCACATGTTTTCATTTAAGTAATAAAAGGAATACATTTTACTAAGATACCCACATCATTTTCAAGAAGTGTTTAAATGCTAATTAAAGATAAGAGAAAGTAAAAAATATCTATTAAAGATCCAGCTGAAGAGAGAAATTAAAACTATTCTATACACAGACACAAAAAAGTCCTTGTATCTCTGAGCAAGCTGCACTGCCTTTCTGTATTGAGTTACTCCAGTGATACATGCTATCAATAATAATCACAATTTATCTTGTTGGTGTTAGTGTAAGTTATACTTTCGTTCATCTGAGTAGTCCCTACAAAAAGAGAGAAATGTGGTCTTATTTTAACCCTGCAGAAGCCAGGAGGGAGCAGTGCACCTCAGACCTCTGCAAAAGCAGTGCAGGGGCACCCGTGTGCACCTCTCGTGCCATCACCACAGCTGCAAGCAGGGAAGCTGCCCAAAACATTCCTTTCAGTAGCTGAGTGTATACTGAACAGAATCCAAGTACCAGAATAGTTATATAGAAGTTACATTATTGACTCTAAAGAAACAACTATATATATCCAATTCAAAGGCACATCTCCATTTTTCCAAGTTGTCTGGGGAAGAAGAGTAAGGATGAATATTCATAGATCAGAAGAAGGAGGTGGTGATTGATTTTGTGAATTTATGAAATATGATTGGTCTAAGATATAAAATATGCATTTTCAACAGCCCTTACATACAGTTTTAAAGCTTCTACTGAAACATTGAGTCCCCAGGTCTCTACATTGCCAGTGGTTAAAACACAAATTCTGCTGTATTGAAATACATCAATATATATGAGTAAAATCAGTTACATGTACAAAAGTACATCTGCATTCTCTGTACCTCTCTTCTCTTTACAACCCCCTTATTGTTCTTCCACTGTTCTTTCCCAAGTCTTTGAGACCTGGCTTTAAATAAATTATGCTGCTGTTTCTACAGCTAATCCAACTTACAGCAATAGATAACCTCTTGTGTGTACTAACAACAAAGGGGACACATAAATTTTGCCCCTCTAATTACTTTGTTGTCCAAGTTGTGTTAAGGGATCAGTGAATGTGCATTCCAATCTACATTCCAGAGCCCTCCCCATTTCTACTGTGGTGATTAAAGAACCTACACAGGGTTGCACCAGCATTTGGTACCCTATAAACTGCTCACTCAAAACACTTACCTAAGTAACAATATTGCATTCTTAAAACATTGTCACATGATTGAATTTATACAATTTTTTAGCTATTTCTATATTTGAAACTAATATTATCAGTAATTAATTTTGCATTGGTATTTCAATGTGTTTGAGGACCAAAGGCAGCTGTGTAACGCCATGTCACCTGTGTTAAAATGGAAACAAAAAAGGAAGACAAAAGTAGGTCCACCTACACTCCCAAAAGACACAAAACCTCAGCTATAGATATCCAGTCTGGCAAATGGAGTTTGCAGGAAAGAAGAAAAAAGCTTGGTCAGGCTTTGAACATATCAATATTGGCAACATCTTTCTCACCCAATTTCATCCACCTGAAGTGTTACCAGTCCAGCATTCAAAACCAGCTTAGAACACCAAAACAGCCTGGTTGGCCATGGAAGGAAAACAGTTTGGTTATTCAGTTTAATTCTTCAAAGAGATACATGCTCACAGCTCTTATTTCAACACCACAATAAAGTAATTTCTGATGCAGTGTCAGAATAGTGAGAGGGGAAAATAAACATTTAAATACATGTCTTACAGGGTGTTTTCACCCTCAGTAGGGTGTTTTTTTGGCTTTGTGCTGGGG
Source organism: Gymnorhina tibicen (assembly GCA_013399875.1). Taxonomy (NCBI): domain Eukaryota; kingdom Metazoa; phylum Chordata; class Aves; order Passeriformes; family Artamidae; genus Gymnorhina; species Gymnorhina tibicen. The sequence goes on along the minus strand of VXAZ01001997.1, from coordinate 606,410 downwards.
CTTTTTTGGTTTGTATTCCTCTCCCTTCCCCTCCCCCTCCCCCCCTCAATCTATTTTCCCACCAAAAAGAACATTTCTATTTTGATTCCTTGACTTTTTAAAAAGAACCACTGAGCATTCCCCTTGCTACTCTGCAGATTTAAATAAAGATTTCTGAGGGATACTACTCTAAAGAAATGCCAAATCAAACCCATTAAACATTCCAGCCTCAGCTTAGGCCCATTTAAGACAGACGTCCTGGAATCAACATGCACAGCCCCAAAGAACAACAGTGAAACCAGTTTACAACCAGTATATATTTTCATGTCAGTTTTGACTCTATATCTCATCATAAAATAAAAGCAGGATGACTGTTAAAGCACTGAAATGAAATCGAAATAGCTGGTTCAGCTCTGGATTCATGATGGACTCTGACTTTTCTCAAGTTTCTTTATGTTTCATTTCACATCAATTAAGGAAGAAACTATCCATAGGGGCATGACTTCACTCATGTTTTAATTAAGACAGTATTAAAAGTATTTTTATAACATAAAGGCAAAAAAAAAAAAAAAAAACCAAAAAACTCCAGAACACCCCCAAAACCCCATCCCAACAAAAAACCAAAACAAAACAAGCAAATACTTGTTAGGTAGGAATTAAATCTTACACAAATTGAAATACACAAATCATGTATTTCATGAACAATTAAACTCAGACTGATAATAAATTTTTTTTTTGTTTACTGTGAAAACTAGCTTTTGCTTCACTGTGCAGATTTTTTTCCTAACAGCTGCTTAGAAAAGCTTATATTCTCATTTATGCTGTTTTAGTAATTCTTTGTCATAGACACGTGCAGCTATTTTTAGGATAGATTTTCAGAAAAACCTCAGGTAGCGGAATTTTAAGAGCAAGGATTGTCTCCCAGTCATATGTGTGCTACATGAAACTGTGTGTGATGCTTTCACTAGGAAAACAAATTCATGGAAAGGACTGTAAAGCACTGAAACAGACTGCCCTGGAAAGTGGTGGTGTCACCATCTCTGGAAGCATTCAAAAACTGTGTGGCTATGGCAGAGGACATGGTTTAGTGGTGAACGTGGTGGTGATGCTGGGTTGATGGTTGATAATCTTTAAGGTTTTTGACAACCATAACAATCCTATGTTTCTATAAAAACACCTCTGGACTATGAAAACAGAATGCTTTGTCTTAGCAGCCCTACCCCTTAGAAACCCCATAAAAAAACCACATCCAAAAAACCCCAGACACCGAAACAAAAAAAAAAAAAAACC